>CM051386.1:6752087-7027087 GCA_028015245.1 Cardamine occulta | reverse complement strand
AATTTCGCCGGTAAATTCGTTTGAAGAGAGATCAAGTTGAGCTATATTTTTCAATTCCAGCCAGATTTCTCCCGGAATTTCACCGGAGAAGTTGTTAGCAGTGAGGATTTTTGTTGGGATCCGAAGGTTTGGGTTTTTTTGTTAATTGGATTTTTGTAATGGTTTAAATTTGGTTTAATTTTGTATTAGATGGTTAAAAATAATTTGATAAATACTAAACCGAGTAAAACCTACTTTTATGTGGTTCTAGAATTCGAACTTTTAATCTGTGTGTATTAAGGGATGAAATTTATATTTCGTGTAGATATAGAACATAGTTAAGTTATGGTGTGGATCTGATCGTATATGATGATATTTCTCGTGTGGAAATACATCGTTGGCCCGCGTTTTCATCATATTCATTAACCATCTTTGCATGTTAACCGGACCTATATTTTTGTGAGTTTCAAATCTTAATATCTGGTTGCAATGCATCTGATGTTGATTTTTTCTCGCGTGCGCAATTTACAGCAGGGGTTTCTATTTTGTACCTTTTTTATTTCCCATTTCATGTCCTCGTTTCTTTTCCCGAAAAAAACAAATAGGCACATGTCATTCGTTGTTTATGTTGGCATATCTTCGTTGATCAATGAATATTGCATTCAACATACCAAAAAGAATATTCAGTCCTCGTTTCTTTATTTTATTTTTATGATAGAATGTAAAACATGTAACTAGGGCATCATAAAAAAAGAAAAAAAATATTTAGCTTGTGGCTTGCTACATTATGAAATAATAAAGCAAAACAATTGAGGTTAAAGATAAAGAATACGGACAATATAGGGGCCCGTTGATGTTTCTTTGGTGCAAATTAAGTAGTTAAAAAACAATAACACAAGGTCTGAAACTTTCTCACATCCTCCACAAATGCAATGAGAATTCATTCTTTCCATCTCATTTTTTTCAACACTTATTCAAAGGAAAGGGAAAAGGTAGACTTGAAATTAATTTGTTTTATACCATCGAACTCAACTCTGCCGCAATTCTCTCTCTTTCTCCGATTCATTACCAAGATGGAAGCCTAAGCAAGAAAAAATTAGTAACATCCACACTAAAGATTTCAGTTAAAAAAATTTCACTGATGTTAACTATACCCAAGCTTCAGGGAAGTGTCGGATAAGTCATCCTCGAGAGGAGTTCCACTGTCGTAGCTTGACACGTTTGTGGTCGCCGACTGTGTCTCCACAACCTCCTTAATCGCCATCGTTTTAGCTCTCTCCAAAGTCTCAAGCTGCCATATATACGTTCCACCATCATACATTAATACAAAATTCAAGATTATGTTAATAATTACTATTGTGTATAATGATTTCTATATGGGTATAGAACCATACTTTCTCCTTCAGTCTCCTATTCTCATCCACCAATTCCGATTCCTGCGACGTCACTTATTAATCAACTCAATTATATATTGGTTTATCATTTCCATATTATACGAATTATACGTACTAACCCGTTTCTCAAGTGAAGAAATCTGGCTCATCACACATTCGCCCTAGTTGCCAACAACAAGAACATTGTCACAAATATAAACAGCTTATTATTATATTATATGTTATACGTTAAGGAAATATGCATGCTATTAGTCTATGTGTAGTAATAAACCTTTCTTTCAGACACACGGCGAAGTCCGGATTCAAGCAGTTTCTCCAGGCGATGCAACTCTTCCAAGTTCATTCCTTCAAGATCCTCTCCTCTCAGTTTCCTGTTTTACGTTAAGAGAACACAACATAATTAATCACTTCAATTTTATCAGAAGACTCAAACTCACATCATACACAGATACATGACTAATAGTTAGGAGAAAAACATATAAGTATTTTATAATATCTAAGGACATTCAAACTATTAAGCTAGCTTGTGTTGTCATTTGTAGTTTTCTACCCAAAAATTTCTGTAGATTTGTTTGGACCCAGCTTTCAGAAATTTATCCAATCAAATATTGGCTCATTATGTACTACCAACCAAAAAATATTCTCTACCTGTACTAGATGTTAATAGCTAGATATATTTTAATAAAAATGAGAATACTCAGCCATATTTAAAAACTATTGAAATCTTGTAATCTTTATAAATAATTTTTAATTTTATAAACAAAACATCATATGTTTCCTAGACACACCAACACACGAAGAACCTACACATGAAATGAAATAACTTCGTTTTTCTCACATTGTTGTAAAAACATTAAAACCGCACACATGAAATAAATGATCTCTTACAGCTATATGAAAATTTTGTTTACCAGCATAACATATAAATGGAGTCATACCGTAGCTGTTTGGTTTTGTCTTCAACTTCCTTACTTAGTCTCGAGAGATTACAATTTTCAAGCTGCTAGATGCAAAATCAACATTTTCAGGGTTCTATTATTAATATGTAGAACCAATCAGTTAGATGCTTCAAGATTAATGACACTATGCCACTTTATGTTTCTATATTCAAGACTTGCACCTAAAAATTAAAACAAACACGCATAACAAGTGAATATTGGAACATGTTATAGAGAGATTGGTCTGATAAAAAAAGACGAGAGTGAGTATTGGTGAGAATACCTGGAGATGAAGAGAAGGTGGATCCATCATTTTGTTGATGTTACTTGCATGAAGATTATACCTTCCCAATATCTCTCTCATTCTGCACGTTTCAACAAACAATCCATCTTTCATATGAACCTTTCCTTCGTCCGTATATGCATTTGTAAAATTACTTAATTAAATAAATACCACTAGAAGCCTTTTCATTAGTTATATTAATAAAGAAAAAGTAATCAAAAGTAGCCATCAAGTCAAAATGTATGTAGACAAGTCAAAATTATTAGATGACTCTATTCCCAATTATGGTAATGCTTCCCAAGATAAAATAAGAACAAACGAGTGGTTAAGACTTAATCCCCAAATCATACCACAGTGACATGAGTCAAAGGCTTTTGTAACTCATAAAGTCGAAAGAAAAAAAAAACTAAAAGAAATTCATTCTAATTGTGGTAAGTACTATGTATCTATTTATACATATCCTTGCATAATTAAACAACCACACTATAATTATTTGATTAGAAAAATTCAAAATTTATAACCCATACTTATGTTACAGAATAGTTCAACGTCAACAATTACATGATGTGCTAGATCATGCCGTAAATACAAATTCACATCAGAATCTATTTTTACTTCAATTTGTCATCTAATTAATTATGCCGTAAAACTGAGTTGATTTTGTACATGTTCCCCGAGCCCAAGGATAGGTTACTTGAGAATAAGAAAAAATAATTCTTATTTAAGTACACATATATCATAATATATCTCTCCAAGCATATTCTCTATAAGACAAACATATACAGTAATTGAAAAAAATATATTTAAGAATATGAAAAGAAACCTTGAGCTAGAGAACTCGAAGAGCTTTCCGGTGGAAGAGAAGATGATGAGAGCAACATCGGCATCGCAAAGAACTGAAAGTTCATCGGCTTTCTTGAAGATTCCCCTTCTTCTCTTAGAAAAAGTAACTTGTCTCGCTGTTATGTTATCTATCTTTTTTATCCTTATCTTCTCTCTCGCCATTTTACCCGATCTCCTTCACTACTGATCTTGAATCTTGCCTACCATTTAAACCAAGAAACAAATAAAGAAAACAAAGTGGAACGATGGTTAGCTTAAGAGGATTTATATAATATTCTCAAGGAACCCTAGGTGGGTAGAGAGAAAGAGAGAGAGAAATCAGATCCAGAAACCCATAGAAGCAAAAGAGAGAAGAGGACTTAGATGATTCCATCATAAGCTATGCTCCAGAAGAAGAAGAAAAAAACAGATTCACAGCTTTTACCTTTCTTTGAGTTGAAGGATCTTGAATTAGGTTTTGCGATCTCAGCACCCACTTTATTAATTTGTGAGAAGATAAAAAAAAAGTTTTCAGTTTGCCTTTTATTCCATAATGTGTGTGTGAGAGAGAAAAAGAGACTGTGTTTGTGCGTTCAAGATTGGTAAGGCGAGGCTGCTTTTTTTAGCTAAACAGTGATCTATTCATCAATGGACCATATGTTTTGCTTCCGTCATTTTCCAAAACTAAAATCATTAAATATAACATTGACACACATAAACATACACTTTGTGTTTTGTCTGACTGAGCTGCCAGACGAGAGACTCCAACAGCTACTTCCTAGTTTTAATTATAATAATGACCTAACTTCTAATTCTAACTCAACTAAATCTCCCTTTTCTTGTTTCGTTTCCTTCTCTTACTTTATAGCTTCTAGTGGCTTTCACTTAAATGTATTTGGTCATGTATTAATCTGGATTGTAACTTACAGTACCAGGTTTCCTAGTTTTTACTGTTTTTAGTCTAGTTCGGATTTCCAATATATATATATATATATATATTAATTTTCAGATAACTGGTGTCTATATATTAAATATTTTCATCAATTTTTTTTTTTATCTTTCACCCACTCTAGATGCGACACCTGATAAGATCTCTCGTATCCCACCATCATTATTTTGGGTCAGTCATTTATACCTTTTAAACTTTTACGTTTTAACCCTTAGAGATGACCTCCGGTTACACTAGGGTGGGTGATATCAATGGCAGCTGGCATCAATGATGTTTGACCTAACGGATCTTGTAAAGAGTTGAAAAGTGATCGGATTAAGGTCGTGTAAATTTGGAATCAAGCACTTATTGTAATTTTGATAAAGAAATATTTTAAACATGTTTTTTGTTTTGTGATATTTTTTACCCTTACAAATGGTAATAAGCGCAACATGTCAGAAAAAAATATATTTAATCCCCCAAACAATGTAAGAACATAAAGACACAACCGAAGTTGCTTGTCATACATAAAAAAAAAATACACATGTATTTGGATATTGTGAGTTATGGACATAGGAAAATCAAAATGATTTATTAAGATCATAGAGATTAATTAGAGATTCATGAGAATCTATTAGATATGAACCTCCAAAAATAAGTTTTCGTTGCAAACGGATTTATAGCAACGAAATCTAAGACACAATGGTCAACATATTAAAAAGTGACGGCAAGATTCAATGCTCTAGTCTTTTAACAACATTTAACAAAACTCAACGAATTTACACTTATTCAAAGTAGCATTTCCGAGAAAGAAAAAAACATAGGAAGTTCTACAGAAAAAACGTTTTGAAGGAACAAAAAGTGAAAAACGCTCAAGATGATATATACTTGTCTAATTTGAAAATCTCCTTCCTATAGAAACAATACGCAGACTTCTTTTAGCATGATAGTAAACGAAAACACTCTCCGACAAAATACAAAGCACTCTCATGACGAGCGAAGTCCCATTTTTTTTGTTGATAGAAATTTGATGGATTTAATATACTAGTTTGAAATTTATCCCTGCAGCTTTAAAAATTTCCGAACAAGAAATATAAAGGTGATGTACTGATGTCAATCAAAGAAAAATGGAGAGGATTTGGGCCCATATAGTGAGGATTTGGGCCTATCGAAGAACAAGGCATCGTAATTCTCAAAAAAAAAAAAAAAAAAAAACACAGAACCTTCCGACTCGTGAAGAAGCTTTACGAAAACGACGGCAAATGGTAAAACGTGAATCACCGCCAGATTCAGAGACGAGACCGATCGGCGATCAATAGACTTAGCCAAACTCGCGGTGAATCAGTCGGAATCAACCGCTAAGGAAAGATGATGATTTCCCAGTTCTTCGTCTTATCTCAGCGAGGAGATAACATCGTCTTCCGTGACTGTGAGCTCCCTTACTCTCTCTTCCGATCTGATCATCTCTGCTTCTCTCTGTTTTGTTTTTCTTTTCTTCTCTACAGAGTCGAGACTTATTGTCACTGTTTTGTGAGATTTTTCCATTGAAGCTGCTCTAAGCTCATTGATCTGTCTGATCTATCAGCATTTCGTATCCGATGACATTTCTGTTAAGCCGAATTTCCTAATCAGATTGTACGATATAATCGAACTATCCAAATAGTTGGGGAAGATTGAAATTTTTGGAATCCTGCTGATCATTAGATATCTAGAATTTGTATTGGAACTTAGATTCGTTGTGCGATTTGGTTGGATCCACTAGAAATTTGAAGATGTGTAACGTTTTGTTGCTACAGACCGAGCTGAGGTACCCAAAGGAAGTACAGAGACGTTCTTCCGTAAAGTCAAGTTCTGGAAGGAAGATGGAAATGCAGAGGCGCCACCTATCTTTGTAGGTATTATTGTACTGATAGGGGAAAATCACTAAACCATTTTGTGTTTTAATGAAAATGAATTGATTTTTCTTTTCTCTACTGGTCACTTGGTATTACCTTATGAAAATGTTCTTGTTGAACATTCTTTTCTGTTTGGTTCTGAGCTATAATGGTTTCATCTAATTCTTTTTCATTTGCTTCGTATAGAATGTTGATGGTGTGAACTACTTCCATGTCAAGGTTGTTGGCCTATATTTTGTTGCCACAACGAGAGTTAATGTCTCACCGTCTCTTGTTTTGGAGCTTCTACAAAGGATTGCTCGTGTTATTAAGGATTATCTTGGTGTTTTGAATGAAGACTCGTTCAGGAAAAATTTCGTCCTCGTGTATGAGTTGCTCGATGAAGTGATTGTAAGTCTCATTTTCTCATTATTAGCAAGTATATTTCTGTGTTGTAGCCATTTTTTCTTTTCTTTTCCAATTTTTATTTTTGATATGACACTATGCTCTTTTGATTAGGATTTTGGTTACGTGCAAACTACATCTACTGAGGTTTTGAAATCTTATATATTCAATGAGCCAATTGTGGTTGCTCCTGCACGCCTTCAACCTATCGATCCTGCTGCCATTTTCACAGTAAGGTTGATTTTATTTTTCCTCCTCCTGGTATATGGTACTGACCCTTTGATTTAATGTTATGCAGCAAGGAGCCAAAAGAATGCCGGGAACAGCAGTTACAAAATCGGTTGTAGCTAATGAGCCTGGAGGTCGGAGAAGAGAGGAAATTTTTGTGGACATCATCGAGAAAATCAGTGTTACTTTTAGCTCAAGTGTGAGTAGTTACTTTTTTTGTAGTTTAAATATCAACAGTACAGAAGTCTTGGCAGGCTCTCTTCACCTTGCCACATAAAACGATCCATTTCTGCAGATTAATGCTATGTGATATGTCCTAATATATGGAGTTGCATCTAATATTAGTTTTATTCCTGGAAATTATACATATTTTTTCTGATTTCTGAACAGGGTTACATACTGACTTCTGAGATTGATGGCACCATTCAAATGAAGAGCTATCTTTCTGGTAATCCAGAAATCCGTTTAGCTCTTAACGAAGACCTAAACATAGGAAGAGGAGGAAGATCAGTATATGGTATTGCTTGTTTCACCCCTTTAAATCAACATTATTCTCTTAGGGAGGAATCTACATTGTATCTTATCTTCTTTCATTATTGGAAACTTTGGTGTCTGTTTCCGTTACATTTGGGCGTTAAGAATGCTTAAAATGTGAATTTAGCTGTGTGATTCAACTTCTAAGCTTCCTTCATAACCAATGCTTTAATATATAGCTAGTTAGCTACTACTGTAGCATTCTTCTGCCTCTTTGAGACACATCGTTATCAACTACATACACATAAAGTAGGTTTGTTCTAGTATTACAATCTCCTTAGTATTTGTTTTGTTGCAGATTATAGGAGTTCTTCAGGTTCAGGGGTGATACTTGACGACTGTAACTTTCATGAGTCTGTTCGTCTTGATAGCTTCGATTCGGACAGAACTTTGTCCCTGGTGAGCTTTGATAAATTTACCACAGAAAACATCTTGTCATAGTATGTTGTTTTGCTCTTTAACATGCGTTCTTATTTTCAGGTTCCACCAGATGGTGAATTTCCAGTAATGAATTACCGTATGACCCAGGAGTTCAAGCCTCCTTTTCATGTTAATACCTTGATTGAAGAGGCCGGACGCCTTAAGGTGCAATATCATGTGTACATTTCTTCTGAGTCAGATGGAAATCTGTTTAAATATCTTAATTGCTCTATAAATCATTATCCCAATGCTTAAGTCGTATATTTCTTCTTGTTGATATTTAGGCTGAAGTGATTATTAAAATACGCGCTGAGTTCCCTTCAGACATAGTTGCAAACACTATCACTGTTCAGATGCCGTTGCCAAATTATACTTCCAGGTACATAACCTTTTTTTTTTGTTACGTACAAGTGCATTACTGAGATACATGAAGAAGAGACTAAAATGAATTTTCATAAATTCCAGCAATGGTGATAATAGCAAATTTTGAATCACGTAAGAGATAGATTCCATGGATTATGTTTGTTGTGGCAGGGCTAGTTTTGAGTTAGAACTGGGTGCGGCTGGACAGAGGACAGATTTCAAGGAATCCAACAAAATGCTTGAATGGAGTTTAAAAAAGGCAAGCGTTGAATCTCTCACGTGGTTTGCTAGTTTAGGTATATTGAATTATAGTATTGTGCTTCCATTAGCTAACTGTGGTGTTCCAGATTGTTGGCGGGGGTGAACATACACTGCGTGCAAAGCTGACATTTTCACAGGAATTTCATGGTGACCATCTAAGACAAAAGGTTTCTTATTTGTTCTCAGAGAAAAATAGAGCATACCTCATCATTCTCAATTTCATTTTAGGTAATATCACAAAGGAAGCAGGACCAGTCAGCATGACGTTCACGATACCAATGTACAATGTTTCTAAACTTCAGGTAAGTAAAATGCCGGTTTACCCTTCTTGCATTACCATCAACCATTCTCTTCAATAATTTCTAATGAATGGTGTGATGCAGGTCAAGTACTTGCAGATAGCAAAGAAGTCAAGTAGTTATAATCCATATCGTTGGGTGAGATATGTGACACAGGCCAATTCATATGTGGCTCGGATATGACCTGCTTTCAGATCATGTTTGTCACTTGTACTTTCTCTTTTCTTCTCGATAGTGTTTGTTCACTTTCGGATCATACTTGTTCCACGTTGTAAGAGGATGTTGAGGATGATTCGTAGTACGTGTTGAATGTTGTCTCTCCCATTTGGATGTTCTTTATATACATACTTCTTGTTTGGAATTATCAAATGCTTTTATTATGTTCTCCTAGAAGATCTCTTTCCATGGAATCCATCAAAATTTCCTTACATTTCTAAGGTCTGACTGAATCCAAAATTCTAAGTTATGCAAGTTGCAAAGAAACAAGGGTGCAACGTCGAGACAAGATAAAATTGGCTTTATTTGATATCAAGACAACTTATTAACAAAGGTAAAATTCCGTTCCAATACGCGTGATACATTTTCATGGGCAAAATCTCTCTTCCCCACTGTACACTACTTACTTATATACCACTCCTCATTAACCACTTTCAACAAGCCTAAGGATTTGTTAATAAAACCACTCCATCTACCTGTAATCAATCTACTTTGTTCTACTACTTCGACTTAGTTGGGCCATTGGACAAAAAACCATCGTTTCCCTTACCTTTTTCCTCCCAAGGGTAACTGATGTCTCGAGGTTCCGTAAGTTTCTGGAGAAGAACGCCTTGAGTCACCTAGCGGTGAATGCCTTGTGGAGAGAGGTGAAGACGAGGAACAAGATGATGCTGGTGAGGGAGACTCAGATTGTCCGTGGGCCCGTCCCTGGTGATCTCCAAAAATGAAATCAGCGAAGTCGTCCATGCTTGTACTGTCTGTGCTACAAGAGCATTCATCTGAGTTGCTGTCAAATAGAGAAGAACTGTCGCTCGCCGAGTCATCTTCTAAGATTTTCTGCAGCCTCTGGAAACTGGAATAAAACGACTGTATATTGCCTGATCGACCACCACCGGGAGTGTTGGAAGACAACACAGGACTTGGATTAGAGACAGACCGTGATATGGATGTGGTGCTTTTCTCATCAGCCTTAGGTACTGGCACTCCGCCTTTTTTATTGGATGCATCAGTTTTGGCACATACTGCTAATCTGGGAGGCATTGGAGAGCACCTGTAGTCAATTCATTCGATATATACAATAAGTGACCAGATCAAACACAATCCACAATCTCAAAGAGTGCGAGAGATGCATTATAATGTTTTTTACCTTGCGTAAAACAACATATACGCTCCCTTTGTCAAGACCCTTTCAACATCAGAAGTTACTACCTGAAAGCAATCAATGCACAACAGAAGAATTAAACATAGAAATTTTCTTTAAATGTATGATCCAGAGATGATGAAGACAAGAAGAGACCAGTAAGGGAGTAGAAGCCAAAGCTTTTTCTCTCACAAAACCGATCCTAAGACTTTTCAGACTACAATGAAGATAGAACAAATATTCTAGAAACCCTAATGGAACCTGCTAGAATATCCTATTTAGAATAGAATAAGCCTAAAATGTTGTCAGAGATGTGGGAAACTCCTAGTTACTTCTAAAGTTCAACAAATAACAAAGTCAGGTAAAAAGCTAATGAAAAATAGAGCTTACTTAGAAACTAATTCACAACTAACTTTATATTGGTAATATATGAGTAACTTACCGTGCTATCATCAGCCTTGTACCACTTGTTTTGATCTCTAATATAGCATACATAGTGGCCAGAAAACGCCGCATTCATTATATCCAAGTGAACAATAACTCCATAGAGTTTATAGTCATGTGATTTCTCACTTCCTCCGCTGACATATGGAGCCAAATCTAGAGTTTCTGGAAATCTGATCAACTTATTGAGCTTTCCAAATTTCCCTGCCTTTAAGAATTAAGTGTTGCGAAACTGTGAGAAAACAAGAAAACACAGATGGAACTCAATAGAAACATACCGGGTCTTCATTGAAGATATAAATTACCTGGAATCGTTTTAGGGCAATTGTAAGGACATTCGGAGGCTCTGTAATTTTCAGCTTCTTTTTGGCTCTCTCATAGGATTTACAGCTGCTCACAGAAAGAAAAGAGTTAGCACTCATCAACCATCGAGTGTAGACCTCACTGCCAGAATTGAATTTAGTTTTATTCGAGGTTACTAGGTGATTGGTTAGAACTACTCAAATAAAAGACCATGATAGTACTCCTAGAAAATCTGTCTTGATAGGCGAAAGGAGAACTTTATTGCAGCTGGTCATGGAACCTAGGTATTGTAACTGAAATTCATGAAAGGGAATGATTTGGCTGGCCGTGAACTCTAATCAATCGATATCTACCCGCATATAAAGCTCATGCATAATTCTATCCCCAAAACCATAAAAGATAATAGGAAATGTAAAAGAACCACATAAGTTCAACACATGGAAAGGAAATGCTGACCAACCTGCCACATCTGTATTTGTTTTCTCCATCCAATATCTCAGTCCTTGTAAATCGACGCAAAGCATCATCCAAGGTGCTAATATCCCCATCAATCTCAACCGTTAGATCCATCATTTTCTCATGCTGCTCAGATTTTCCTTGACATTTCATGCATTTAATCTGGCAGACACCATATGTGTTTCAAATAAAAAGCGAAGGAACAGGATTACAACTCCCACCAAAACAATGCTAAATGAGAAAGTAGATATGTAGTTATGTACAAGGTAATGATACCTTTGAACGGAGGTATCCCCCAAATGTCAAACCAATAAGAGTTGTATCTTCTAATTTGCTAGTCTTCGGTATATCATATTCAGATGCCTTAATGCACACAGACTGCATTGTGTCGACAACAAACCTGCAAATTGCAAGAAAAAGACGGAAATGAAATCAAAACAAGATTCTTCCACCTGTAATATACATATATGCATCAGAGTTCATTCCATTTCAGAAATGTCAGTTCACCTAAGGAATTCATGTGCATCTTCTTCCTTGCCATTCCCAAGACACATTCCAATATTCTGCAGCTGAGATAGCAACCCATTAGGGGACAGCGGAGACTTCCCTTCTTTTGCCTTTAAGACCAGCTTCTCAAACCCACAGGTGAAGCACTGCTCTTTGTTTGGACCTATAGTTAAACGTATTAAGAGCATTATATAACGATGATAATAAAGCATAACCTTCCAAAGATAAGTAGCATATATCACAAAAAAGAAAAAAAACTTAGGACCAGAGACGTACATGCTCTAGAATGAAATTGCTGGAGGAAGTATGTCGTCAGAGGAGGAGTGAACATCAGGCATTGGAAGATAACATTTGCAAAGCAGCTGCAAAAAAAAAGAGAGAGTATTTTCTTTCATCAGCGAGTGTACACACTATTAGTTTTTCTTACAGCACAAGCTGAAGATTATAAGAGCCACATAAAAAGAGTATGAAAACAGGAAATGGGGATTACCTATTCCCACAATTGATGATACCACAAGGCTGGAACTCAGTTTTATTTGTATACAGCTTAGCAAAGACTTCATATGGAAAGAGCCTCTGCATAACACAAACAGATTGATCAGAATAAATAGCTGTGCTACGTAGTTGATGTAAGAAGTTAGTGTTGCAGAATGATGATAGCATCCTGGAACTCAATGATTACCTTATGACTATGTCTTCCTGCCATCTCATTGTCACCTGATGACTTCGGTCTAGTCCAATGGTCTACAACTTTCAGTACTGATGCCTTCAAACCACTTCTTCCATGTAGGGAATTTATACGATGAACGGCAACACCATTCTGTTTTTGATGGTCAAGAACGCTTCCAGATTTTGCACCTAGAAAAGAATGTTTAATAACATCCGCGTACTCCCTAGTATTTGAGGTCTTGGATGCCAAAAATTGGACTTCCCCAACCTTCAAAGGGGCCAACAACATAGAGCCACTTTCACTACTAGCGCTCTTTAACTTCTGAACGGTCACAGGGGACAAAACAGTAGTGTCCAAGGGACTCGGCACATCAGTAGAAGAGGAAGTTGGTAATGAAACTTCAGCTTCTTCAGGTCTTTTAGCATTTCTTTCTTTTAAAATCACTTCGTCAGAAGAATTACCAGTCCTTAATGCAGCCCTAGGAGCTTTTTCTGAAATGCTACTCCTATGCTCAGATACTTTACCAGCTGAGGTGTCTCTAGAGGAGCCAAAGGAGAAATGCAAAGTGGATTTACCAGGTCTATCAGCTTTAGAACTATCACAATTCTCACTTACAGATTCTGCTGATTCAAGAGCTGTACCCCAAAAATCAGATGACTTCAGAGGAGATGGGTCAGCGGATCCTGGATGCCTATCCGTAACTAATGAGTGTAAGCTACTTGGTTGGCTCTGGTTCTGCCCAGCATCACCCTCAGGTTTATGCAGACTTAATTTAGGCAAATTAGCGAGTTTATCTACAGACTCAACCAAATGCACAAATTTAGGGGACAACGGTTTAAGTGGAGCATCATCAATGGTTCTGAAACAGGTCTCCTCTGGCTCTCCAGATACATGAGCATCAAGTGGGCACTCTGATCTCTCTGAATCAGATGAACTGAAGCTCTCGCAAAGAGAAATATCATCACCAGAGTCATTACGGGGGGAGGAGGAGAAGCCAGAAAACGAGGATCCAGATGTACCAGCAACAGAAACAGCTTCTTCCTTATCTATAAGGTCATCTTTGTTATCTGCAATATCTACATTCCCATCTTCAGGAGATTTGGCAGGAATAGGATTAGAGAATATTGCTTCCCTGGTTGGTATAGAAACTGGTTCTGGATGCACCAATAAAGTTTCATCAAGAGTATCCCGTTTATCTTCTTCTCTGAATCTCAAATCAGAATCACTTTTCTCATCTTCAGTATCATACAAAATGGAAGCAGGACGACATTCATCTTTGTGACCTTGCCGCCAGTGGATAATTTGGCATTTTCCGGAACTGGAAAAGAAAAAAAATACATAAGTTCCAATGACAGATTATAATACATATGTTGGGAACGAAATTTCACAAATTGCGATGGGGAAGATTTGAGAACTTGACAGATTCTTATAGTGCAATGCTTAAGCTATGCTATATAAAAGACATAAATTTCTCAACAGCACATAGTCACCCACAGAAATGAACTACCCATAATTTTGTTGACATAGAAAACGAAGTCCCTTTTCTCAAATCTCTGATCAAACAACATTCCAAGATATCATATGCACTTTGAGTATTTCTAAAGTTACAGCACTAAAAATCTTATTATTTCCCTTTTAATTACTCCAACTCATCACGTCTCACCAGAGAATGCAGTGCAATCATATCTTTAGAATCATACAACTTAATTAGGACATTGAAAAGTGATAAAATAATAGCATACCAATATCGAACGGCTTTGCATCGAGAGCATCGAGTAGTGGCAAGACAATAGCACACAGGACAATGGAAGATATTAGAGACGGGAACAGCAGAGAACTTAGAAGAGGCCTCTAGCTCAGCCCTTGCAGCTTCCTCGGCCGCATGAATAAGAAGTCTCCTAATCTCTTGCCCTCTTCGAGCCGCGAGCCTCCATTTGTGCCGAACAAAGAGTCCGAACAGAGGTAGAACAAAAGAGATCACAAGGACAAGACTTGAAATCCCTAGATCCCAAACCAGGAGCATTTATCCTCCACCAGATGCACAAACACAATTGGAATTAAATCTGGACCACCAACCATAGATTTCACCGGCCTATTAGCCGGGAAGGTTGTAACTGTGAGAAGCACTCCGGCGAATTTGGCATGCAAAGAGAACTTAGAAATCGGCGGAATTGATCCGCTGGGTGGGTAAGCTTCCAAAATGACGAATCACCAAAATCCAAGATCACACGATTAAACAAAACCCTCGAGAGCGCAAGTTGGGTTTTCTATGTTTCCTGAAACAATTAAAAAGCTGGACTTTGCTGCTTTAGGGTTTCCAAGGAAAGAAAACAAAAAATGCAAAGAGTGGAGAGATTCTTCGGTAGGAGGAGGAAGAAAATGGTAAAGGATATTACTTTTCTAAATCAAGACGTTTGCTTTTTCTATTACCAGGTCCTTTTCTTTTATTTTTTTACTTGAAACAAATTTTATGGTGATGAGTTATACTTTTCATGAAAATAATAGTTCAACGAATTTGTATAAGTCTGTTGGCTACAAACAAAAACAAAAATTTGTATTAGTCAAGGGTGGAAAAAAATATGATAAGGTTACTAGCTGTATAGTGTATATTACTGCCAATTTGGTGTATAAGTGGCTTAATTAATTCATTTTTTTCTATACAATTTGATTTACTATACAGTATAGAAAGATTATTACTACAAATGATTATTTGCCAATCTAAGTATTTACAGTGTAGAAAGAAAAAGTATATCAAATCAATCAATCTAACAATTTTGGGTAAATAATTGCGTGAAGTAAATTTTCTAGTATATCAAACAAATTTAGGAAATAAAAATAGCAAATATACAAACGTAATAATAACAATTAATGAAATAAACTTTGATAGCAAAAAGTCCACTCTTAGAAGTCACAAGACTCACAACATGGTCTTTGTTTTTCATATGTAAACAACAAGTCGCTTTGGCCGAGTGGTTAAGGCGTGTGCCTGCTAAGTACATGGGGTTTCCCCGCGAGAGTTCGAATCTCTCAGGCGACGTTTAGTTTTTTTGGCTAGAAATCTTATTAAGAAAAAGCCCAATACTAACCTTTCTCATAAGCCCAATAATCGAACAATGGGCTGTCTCTGACTCACACACGTTTTCTTATTACTTTTGATGGCTGTTGACTTATTTACAACCGGCGAGTCTGACTTAATTAGGGTTTACTTTTAATGATTAGAGACCACTCTCACCTGTTCGTCAACATTCAACAGACAAAACCGCGTCAACAAAACTCACTACAAATACCTTCTTTCCCTCTCTTCTTCTTCCCACACAACATCTCAGTTTCTTCTCTCTTCCTTCACATTTTACAACAATGGGCGCCAAAAGTTTCTTAGAAGGTGGAATTGCCTCTGTAATCGCTGGTTGCTCTACTCACCCTCTTGATCTCATCAAGGTTCGTCTTCAGCTCCACGGTGAAACTCCTTCCTCCACCACCGTCACTCTCCTTCGTCCAGCTCTCGCTTTCCCTAATTCTTCTGCAGCTTTTCTAGCCACGACGACCTCTTCGGTTCCCAAAGTAGGACCGATTTCACTCGGAATCAATATCGTTAAGTCGGAAGGCGCCGCCGCGTTATTCTCCGGCGTCTCCGCTACACTTCTCCGGCAGACGCTTTATTCCACTACCAGGATGGGTCTATACGAAGTGCTTAAGAACAAATGGACTGATCCTGAGTCAGGGAAGTTGAATCTGACTCGGAAGATCGGCGCGGGGCTAGTCGCTGGTGGAATCGGAGCCGCTGTTGGAAATCCAGCTGACGTGGCGATGGTTAGGATGCAAGCTGACGGGAGGCTTCCTCTAGCTCAGCGTCGTAACTACGCCGGAGTAGGAGACGCAATTACAAGGATGGTGAAGAGTGAAGGCGTAACGAGCTTGTGGCGTGGCTCGGCTCTGACAATTAATCGAGCGATGATTGTGACGGCGGCTCAGCTAGCGTCGTACGATCAGTTCAAGGAAGGGATAGTGGAGAGTGGTGTGATGAAGGATGGGCTTGGGACTCACGTGGTGGCGAGTTTCGCGGCGGGGTTTGTGGCGGCGGTGGCGTCGAATCCGGTGGATGTGATAAAGACGAGAGTGATGAATATGAAGGTGGGAGCGTACGAAGGCGCGTGGGATTGTGCAGTGAAGACAGTTAGAGCAGAGGGACCAATGGCTCTGTATAAAGGCTTTGTTCCTACGGTTTGTAGGCAAGGACCTTTCACTGTTGTTCTTTTCGTTACGTTGGAGCAAGTCAGGAAGTTGCTTCGAGATTTTTGATCATATTCTTTTATTGATGATGCCGACTATTTATATCGATTTATTCATTTTTTGTAACAAAAAGGAAAGAGGAATTCAATATATTTTTGTTCAAACAATGTTGTTAAATACAAAACAATTTTTGTTCTATACTGATGATGTGAATGTCTCTACCAAAAGTTCCAACGCACAGTAAAAACACACAAAAAAAAAGTGTAGTTTATTTTGGTCTTAAAAAAGTTGAAGCAATATATAAGAGAGAGACTAAAAAGAAAGAATTTGTTATTTTGTTGTTGGCACGAAGAATATAAATGGAGGTGGTGTTAAATGGCGGCTGTACATCTGTGGAAGGGGTTAAGCAGCTCTAAGAAAGATATCATCTGGAGAAGGTTCTAGGTGTAGTGTTGGGATGGTTTCCTCCAGATCCTTTGCCTCTGTCTCCTCCTCCGTTCTCGGATCTTCCTCTGTCAAGAACATGTGGGCTCTGGAGTTTGCTGCCGTCTGAGTCCTAGTTCGACCCTGATCCTTTTTCAGTTTTCTCTGATACACGGTTTTGCCCCGTGGATGGACTGGATTGCCCAGAGCTTCTCCCTTTGTCCATGTTTTGGAGCTCGTTTGCGATCTGACTCCGTCTCTCCTTCAGGAAGTTGAGTCGCATTGTCAATTTGGAGAGAGCAGAAGTTGTTGTTGTGCTTCCCTGTTTGTTGCATTCAGCTTCTAGTTTTCAACGATATTTGGATCAAATTTAATGGTTTCAGTATGAAACTTACCTCTCCCTTTGTGCCCGACCTCTTAGACATGCCCGCCAGTTTGGAGCTGCCACGTGACGTTTCTTGTTGCAAGCTTTTGCTGCGTGAATCCTGTTGCTTTTCTAGCTCATTTTCTCTTGCAGCCCCTTGCCCATCCTGAAAAATGTTACCCATCTGTAGAGGATAAATACAGAGGAAGAAAATACAAAACTCATACATATATCAGATGTTTACATTGAGTGTTTGTTACCTTGGGCATTGACCTTTCGGAAAGGAGAGTACCAGCTGCTTCGGTATCCTTTTGTTTTTCCTTCCTGTAGGACAAATTTGAAAGAAGACTATTACTTAAGCTTTGGTATGATTTAAAGCATAGGTTGCTAGGTTAAATGTGAATCTGTTTATGAATCCTTACATCTTTGCATTGTGATCTGGATTTTTCCGAGATTCTTTGCTGGCACCATGCGTGGAACCAGAGGCTTTTACGTCCTGCTGAAGTCTATTTTCAAGATCATCAACCTTATGTTCCAAGTTGGCAATATCAGCCTCCGCCTGGGCTACGTCTTGCAGATCTTTCTTCAACTGCAAACATGACTTCCAAGTTAGATATATACTTTTTTAACCAGACAACAATCCACTAGGTATTAGACAAAAATGAAGAGGAGCAACCTTTTCATCGATTGTTTCTGGAATAGGTTGATTCCCCTTTAATATGTTCAGTCCTGATTCCAGAGCTAATTTCCTGTCTCTCTCTTGCTGCAACTGTTCTTGTAGTCTTACCACCTAGAGCAAGGTAAAGCACATTCGTATAACTAAATGTAAAACACTCAATAATAACAAACTTCACATAGCTAAGATATGGTTTTATTTTACACTTACATCTTGCTCTAGAGCTTGGCGCCGCCCGTACAAAGCCTTCTTCCGTCGCTCCAAACTTGCCTGTAGAACTGCATTGTTTTTAACCTGTTCTACCAAAAACAAAGGTTGTTAAAGGTCACATACTCATTAATACCATTTGTATAGCCTAACGAGTTCGGGAAAGCAAAATAGTCAAAAGGACTTATTGTGACCTCTTCTGTAATTCTGTTTTGCAGCTCCGATTTGGCTGATTCAAGTCTCTCAATGTCAGCACTGCAGAATATAAACATTGTAAGTTCTTCTTTTGAATTTTGGTCTAAACATCAATTGCCAATTAAGAAAAAGAAGCTACGAGGAAGAAACATAAAGATGTAAATCATTTATAGATATGATGATACTTACTTGTCCTCGTCCACTTCCACTTCCACTGAGAAATCAATAGATTCCATAGACAGGTTTTTCTTCGCCTGAGTGCATAACAAACCAAACTTTAACTAAATGTCTGGATCCCATAAGAGACGGGAAAGCACAAGACAAACTGTGCCTTCGGGTTATAAAGGCAGAAGAAAAGAAACTTACAGGGGTACGGCCCCAGTGCCTTTTACTTCCTCCTGGTGCATTGGTTAACATCGACGGTTTCTGAGTGCCAGATGCTACATCTGATATTGATGAATTATTCTTATCCTCAGTCGTCGAGACATCTACAACAGACTTTACCTCTGTATTATTATCACCTTTAACCACAATGTTCTCATCCTTTTTTCGGTCATCCTGCCGTGATAGTGAAGATCGTCTAGAGCCGGATAAAAGCTTCTTAGTAACTTTGGGCTCGCCACTTTCTTTTGGGGATTTTGATTCAGGGCTTAACTTATCATTTATCTGCAGAAAATAATTAATTAGATGAGCAAAAAGAATGTCTGTATTCATGCAAACACAGTCGCCAAGTAAAGAAGGAATGAGGACCAAGGAACTTGTATCGTGAATGTAAATTTTGAATGAAATTCTAGCATCCAAATATGTAAATTTCAACGTCAATATAAGTAATCATCCTAGTAGTCATAAGATTTTTTTTTTTTTTTGAAAAATGGATTAAGTGAAGGTTAATATAGGACCGTGCCTTATGGTCAACATGATCAATGCCATCCACATGATTGTCATCTGAGGCAGCACTCTCACTGTATGATCCATTAGATTCATTTTCAAGGTCCTCTTCCTCATCTGTGTACTCATCAGATCCCTGTGAACCATCATCGTCATCATCATCATACTCTTCATCATCAGATCCCTCCTCCGTTCCACTACCACTCTCTTCTGAGTCAGAGTACAAGCCTGGTGACAAGGAACCTTCCTGCAGACAGATCATTAATCTAGCTAAATATCAGTGTCTGGAAATAACCAAACAGGTACATCTATTATAAGAACCAAAGTTGTCTTTTCACACTGCCTCCAAGGTTTCACTAAACTACAGCAATCAAGAGAGGAATACTATGCAGAGTGGTAACCACTTCATCAATAATAATCATGTGACTAAAAAGGCTATTAATCATTGAGAGAAGTAAAATCTTACTCCAAATATACTTTCATATTCTTCTAATAATGTTATCACTATAGCCTGGGCATGATTCGCTGCAGCAGCTGCTTGCAGAAGTTGCATAGAACCATCACCGCCGACATCAAAATCATTGTCAATCTCACAGTCACCAGCCAGAAGGGGTCGAAGAAGTAAAGGTGCCATACAAGCTGCAACAGCGTTTGTGTTCATCCGGTTCACATTTTTGTTAGAGGCTACAATCTGCATCATCATCAGGATTCTTGCGAGAGGAAAAAACAAACAGTATTAAAACAAATTTTACTTGACTCCCTATGCATGTTAAATAAATTGGAGAGGTGGAAGGCTGCAGAGGAGTTATAATGTTCAACGACTGTAGGTTAAAACGAGGAAACAAAAAAGAGTCTACCTTTGCAATAGGCGACGATTTGGTTCAGGGAAGGATTCACAGATTGCTGCCCGCATAGCATTGACTCTATTGCCACGGTCAGTACCTGATAAAGTTACACGTCAGAAAACTGGGAAAATATATATTGCAAGGAGAAGAGGCGGACAAAATCCATTTTTATAACATATATGAACATGTTCAGATGTAAATAAAGAAAATCAGCCAGGGAGAAGTTAGGAAAAAACAGAAAGAGAATGATAAACTTACGGCAAGCTTCCAGAAGGGCGTTGCAACAAGATGCAGGCACCGGAGAGGAAGGCAACTCTCTGAGAAAATACTGCGCATTTATGGATAAAGTTAGAGAGGTTTAAGAGTGACAGGCTAACTCAGCATTTTAATGAATAGTAGAAGGTACCTTAAGACAATCAGCAATGATATGAGCATCCTCTCCAGGAGTGAACTCATTTTTTCCTGAACCAAGTGACTACGTATAAATACTTTTTACAAAGCAAGAAACCAAGAAAAGATGAGTAAACACACGTAATCATGTACATATACATAAAAACTCAAACCTTGCTCATATTCGCAAATCCGGTGTTCAACATCATCAACATCAGCAGCTTGTCTCAAGATTCCTTCTATCCTGACTCCTGCAAGATATATTTTTTTTATTTTTAGCTTAGAATGAGTCAATGAAAGCAACAAATCAAGCTGAAAGCCTGAAACAAATACCATGATCTTCAACAAATCTAAGAGCCTTTTCCAAGAAAGATGGAGTTCCATCAACATCTTCTAGAGCAAGTAATACTGGTCTTCCAAGGACGGTTGATTTTGCTGGTGTCTCATCTTCTGTAAGAATATCAAAAAATGCATCATCGTCTAATGAACTGAAAGAGAAACTAATTTTCGGATGTCCCTGATTATCTAAATAATGCCCATATTCTTGTGAGCCTTTCAATACTAACGGGTCAGCCTTACACTCCAGTTAACATGATAATATTCTCTCGTAGCTTGTTTTCTTGAGAAGGCGAAACTTTGACATTCTCACAACACTCAAGACATGTCTTGTTATAAATTTAAAAGCTAAACCATTGAAAAGGTGACAAACATACTCTTTTCATCAACACCAACAGCGGTTTCTGCATGATCATTCCTGAATATACCATTTTGACCCATAACATGGGAAGCACTAGGTGCTTGTGTCAAAGCGTTTTCCAGAGCAGCTTTCCACTCGTATAGATCCTCCATAGTGTCAGCCTGCAAAAAAATCAAATCATAAGGTCAAAGTTTATCCATCACTGATTCTCTGTCCTTACATGATTTATAATTAGGCCAAAATAATCTTCTTCAGTCAAATTTGAACTTATACTTCAACCTATAATTTGCTATGTCATACAGATGATTAAGATAAGAGTACATTAGAACAGACTATTAATCTGTGGAGTCTAAGTAGATAGAATCGGTCTAAATTTCTTGATAGCCAAAGAAAAAAGGAACGATTATGAAATGAACATAAAAGATCAATATAATTTTCCAGAGCGTAAAAGTAAGATGCAAGATGAGGTGGATGCAACTGATAAAAACAAGATTAAGGAGACCAAACAAAAGTTTTGAGAAAAACCTTGAGTGTAAAGGCACGCCCATCACGACCGTCGGGGAAAAGAACAGTCAAGAGCTTTTTATCTGCCTTAACAACCACACTAAAATATAGTCCGAAGTTATTAGTAACACCAAACCAGATAATAACGTAATACATCGGTTGAAGACTATATTGATTATATAAAGAAAAAGATTTTAATGATTCAAACAATAAGCCAACCTGCCTGAATTGTTGAGATCAATCCCCCCAAGGGTCAAATTGACCTCACTGCCCTTCTGTTGAACTGCACTCTGAAAGATAAAACAGAAAATATGAGATACCCCATCATCTGTAACAACAGCCTCATACCTTGTAAAAACTATACGTGCTGATATAGGATTTTCACCAATCTCTTCAAAGAAATAAGTGTTATTCGTTTAAATTATTTGGTACTTTCTCACAGAGATAAATAATTAAGCTAGAAATCCAATCTCAGAAGCTGAAAGAAGCAGCTATTTATATCCTCAATTACTCAGGAAAATGTTTTGCTCTTATACCTTGGAGCCCTATTCTAATGCCCAAGTGAATCAAGTTTTTTTCTTTTAATAGCTAAAAGAAAGTGTTTGATGGAAATCTCATACTCACAGATAAAAAAAATAGAAGTTTTTTGAGATTTGGTACAATAATTATAGAAGACCATTACTGCTCTAGAAAACACACAAGAAAGTAACATTTCAAAGCACCTTTCATCAGAATATGAATGCTTACCGGGTCACTTCGAAAGAAAACCAGTGAAGTACGCGTCAAAATAAACCATCTTTTCTTCCATGTTGTCCACCCAATTCCTGTATTAAATGAAATAGAAAGTGGTAAGAGACAAGTTGAAGATATAGCAGCTGACCAGGACATGTAGCCGTCGTAGTATCACTATCCGGGTTCAACCCTCATAATGCATCCTAAAAAAACCCACTTCACGTGATATATAGGTCCTTACTATCTGCCAGTAACAGTTATCCCCAGTCAGAAAAAAAAAAAAACATCTCATCCTAAGAAGGAATTTCTACAGAAAATTCTCTCCTCATGGTATTGCAACATCAAATAAGCAATGCTACACTGAACTAAGTATCTCATATCATCATAAGAAATAAGACATACCTTTTGATGATATAGATAGTGGTCCACTCTTGAAAACCTACAAAGTAAATAGAGTCGAACATAAACAAATTGCATGAGAGTCAGGGATATCTAACATGAAATCAACAGCATAAACAAAGTTATTGTTTCTCTGTGTTCAAAGGAAATCACAACAATTTAGTTTCGTTTAAAAGCACCCTTTGCATAATAGTTTAAACCTGAAAACGCAAAAGTATATCCCTAAGTGAATGATGCCAATAATACAATTCCATTGAAGCATATACCGATCGCAACTCATAAGAAAAACAGCAAACTGCCTAATGATTATATGAAATAGAAATCTGAAGAAGCATTCACATACTTGATTTAATTACGGAGGCAATTCGATCAAATAGCAAATAAATCTGTCGTTAGAAATTAACTTGAGGGCATAATAAGATTTATCTTAAAATGTAATTACCGTATTGCCACCACGGGAGCGCGGATCTGCGTTTCCAGACTGCGCAGGAGGAATGCTACAGGTGTCACCCTGCGATCGCCAGAACAATTAGTATTCTGACATGGAAGAAGAAGAAGAAGAAGAATATGGTTAGAGAGAGAGAGACGCACATGATGCTCCTGCTCTTGTTCATGAGCAATTGGCTGCTGCTGCGGTTGTTGTTGTTGTTGAGGCGGCTGCACCTGAGGAGGCTGTGAAGATTCTGCGTTTTTGTTAGCCATATCTTGCTTCAAGCCATTGACATACGGCACTAAAAAAAAAGAAAGAAGAAAAGTCCGATCAAAGTCGAGGAGGAAAAGGAAATCGTATATAACTGATCTCAGATCAAGAGATGCATGAATTCGATAAACACACCTCGATTTGATTTGATCTGGGGATGATGATGATGATAATAATTAACAATTGAAAAAATTAACAGATTTGGTATTTTAGGGTGAGAGAATAGAGAAATGGTAAAGATTGATTGATGTGTTCAACGGTGTTTGAGGTAAGAGGTGAAGCGAAATTTTTGGGCGGAAACAGAGGAAGAACTCTCTCTGCTTTTATTTGTCATTTGTACACGTCATCATCCCTCTTTTCTTGGAGGGAAAATTTCCCCCTTCGCCTTTGACCTTTTCTCCAACCATTTTTCTGAAATGATAACTAATTCCGAATTTGTTATATAAACACTCTATAGTCTATAGTTGATATATGGATTATATCCTAGTTTCTAGTCTTAACTCTTAACAAAGACATTTAAGACATTAATTTTGGAATATCAGATAAATAAGAACCTCTCTCTCTCCTATAATAAATTTTGTTTGTACTAAATAGGAAAAGGAAATAAAAATGACAACCTTAATACACCTTGCATTGATTGACCCTCATTATATACTGAATCGTGCTAAGCACGACCCTCCACTACTCTCTAATTTTTTTTATTTTTTTTGGTGTGTTTAATGGTGACACCTTTGGTCTCTATTTTTTATTTTTCTTGGTATGCATCTATATATTCGGTTTGAATAATTAATTAAAACTACGTGACCTTAATATAATCAACTTATCTTTTGGATAATGCTACTGCGTGCATGGGGACTCGTTCATTCGTCCGTTAATTTGTTTTTTGTTTGATTGGTGTTTCAATATATTATTCACAGGATACTATTTAATTATGTCATACATACAAGTTATAAAATCCACATTTGTATTATTGTAACATCAATCTTGTTTGTTGGATGTCCGAGTGATGGAGTGGAAGTTTCTAGGGATAGAACTAGAGATTTGTTGATTCCTCATAATATCAGATAATTAGGATTTGAAAATCTTCTTCTCAGGATTTTTGCAAAAGCTTTTGGATTTGTGAATACTCTTCACAGTAGTTTAACAAAACCTCTTTAAATCTTTCGATTAATCAATTCATCAATAACTTAATATAAAAGAAAACCTAAACTGCTTATTTATAATAAAACATATAACCCCTAGGAATATTCTAGAAACCCTAAAATCCTATAATAATTATAATTAATTAAATAAAAAATAATTATAAAAATATTTGGAAATTATTCAAATATCACGCTGCATCACCGAGAAACATTTATGCCCCGACCATGTGATTTGGATGTACCTGCCTGCGATTTTAGTTTAGGACTTATTTGATATGTAAATGATAGAAATTTGAGTAATGGCAACCAAAACCAAGTCACGTTGATGTAATTGGAAGTGATTTAGGGGGGGGGGGAACGAAACGAGCTCAGATATCAGTTTCTAAGATATGTCTTTAAAATACTATAAGTACATGCATGAGAGTCTTCTAAATTATTGGTCATATGCACCCATCCATAATGTATGTGAAGATTTTACTATTCGATTGAACCTTATTTGCGTAAAAGGATGATCAAAACTACAATGAATCGAAGACAAACATAACCTACTGGAAAAGCTAGAATGTGAAAACAAAATACAGTTTGCAAAGTTGTTAAAATGAAGCAAGAAAAAAGCTTAAAATAAGGAGTTGCGGTTGTTTTTGACTAAAAGGCACATAAATCCTTGATGCTGGTAGAATAACATACTTAATTGGTGATGTGCTTTTTCTTCTCTCCAAAAGCAAAATGTGATGATCTACGCAACAACAATTTTGAGAGCTTCAACAAGTTTATTAATAGTGTTTGTCAATTTGCTAGTGTTCAATATTCTTAAGGAGAAAAATAGTAAACAAACTATGAAACGTATTTCTCGCACCTATGACAGGAAAAAAGTGTAAGTTGTTCACGCCAAAGACAACAGAATATATATATATATATATATATATATATATATATATTTAAGGTCATTTTTTTGTGATTTTTGGGTAAACAATTTACTCTAAATTTTTACGGCAAATTAAATAATTGACGCCAATTTGTTTTGTAAAATAAATCGTTTTTTTTTACATCTTATTTTATTTTATTTTAATTTAATGTGTATGTATTTTTTTAATTATGGTTTAATGGTGGTTACTTATGGTCTGCTGCTGGTTTTAAAATTGAATCATTGCTATTTAATATGATTTTCCTCAAATATAATTATTTTTAAGTAATAAAAAGATATTTAAATCTATTAAATTTCTTTAGCTTTTAAAAGCAATTATCTCCATAATAAAAGATTCAATAGATTCTCTATCTCGAGCAATATTAGTCTATTAGAGTTGCTTGTTGTCTTACTACTTACGACTCTTTTCCCTTTACCGGTCGAAATTAAACAAACAAACAAATAGGTTGCAGAAAAACTGTGGAGGCGAACCATCAAATCGTCTTCTCCTTCAGATATTTCGGCAGATCTTTCCGATTTCGTAGAGAGTTTCGTGACAATTAGAGACAACCATGGAAATCGAGGTATCTAGCTCGACTCCTCATGCTCAGAGCAAAGAGAAACGCGTCGATTTGGATAGTATTCGTGTTAAGCGGAAGACGTTGCAGAATTTGCTCCAGGATTGTCAGAGAGCTCTTGAGCTGCTAGAATTGACCGATATTAGTGAACCTGAAAACGGCGGCGAACAGAGTGAATCACCGGAGGAGGAAGAGTCGTCGTCGTCTTCTTCCGATCCAGGAGATCCTGAAGCTGATAAAGTATGCTTATATTATATATATATATATATATATCTCACTCTCTCTAGCTTAATTTATCTAGTAGGCTCTTTTATTGATCCATGATTCTTTTGCAGTTTTATGAGCTCATGAAATCTAGAGTGGAATGTCATGAATTTCGTGAAAAGATAGAATTAGCTCAAGTTTCAGTTCCCCAAGATCTTACTGGTAAGAAGTTTCAGTTTGTTTACCCAATAAGATTGCCAATTTATGTGTTATTTAGTTGTAGAGATAACTTAATAATAAGTTGTTGAATTTGCAGAAGATGGTAGCTCTTGGGATGTAGTTAGTGAAGATGATATATGGGGTGAGGAAAGTTTGGGTCAAACGGAAGATGATTATGTTGTTGTTAGGGAAGAAGATATAGCAGATGGTATTGCTTGTTTCATGGCTACATATTTATCATCCCTTAAGCAGACAAAGGTATATAAATGCGATCTTTTCCTTGCTCGTTTTATGCCTTCTCATCAACTTTTCATGTGAACTTATTCTGAGTGCTATCATTGTGTAGGATGTATCACCTGATCAGCTTCAGAAAGGTAAATCTTGAACTTCCATGTGTTACAATTATAAACTATTTCCTCTTTACTACTCTCCCTGAAGTTATCAAAGAAAGTAGCCTAGTGTTTTGTTTTAGAGAACCATCCCAAAACTGTCTCTTCCCTAGGGCCCCTAATCTACCATATACTTGACTAACAGAATGCTAGTAATGGTGACGCTTATGTCTCCTTATCAAAGACTATTTATCAGATACTAAGAGTTTGCTTATGAACTGTGATGTAGCACTTAGCACGATGTTTTCAGTTAAGAAGAGGAAGGGGAAGCTACGTAAAGCCTGGGAGGGAAGTAAAGTTATTTACAACGTAGCATCATGGAGCGCAACTGCTATAGGGTACATTGAGCAAAAACATCCTCTTTAACACATCCAGTCATTAGTTTGTGTATCTGACTCACTAATCTAATTACCCTTTTAATTCTATTGGCAACAGGATATATCAAAACCCGATGATCCTGAGTATTGCAACCAAAGCCTTCTGGGTGTCGTGCCAGGCTATATCAAAGCTCGTCTGAAATACAAACACATCTCACCTGATGATCATAAGTTATAGCAGCCTTGTCTTGGCCATGTTTTATATCATTTAATTTATCTTTGTACAAATGCCATTTGTTGCTTCTTCTCTCTCTCTCTCTCTGTAATATGCTCTTCCCTTTTCCATTGTATACTCAACATGCAATCTTAATGATTAGTTTGATCTCAATTTGATTTACTTGTTTCTGAAGTCGTAGTGTAAAATACTGTGATTATATCTAAGAAAGAATTATAAATAGTAAAGAAGATGAATTCTCAAGTTTTGGATGCATCTGATAAGTATTGAAAGACCCTTAATTGGTGGCGATCCTAATCCATTGGAAATTTGACCTGGTATTGTGAAATTAATATTCTGTCACATTCATTCAATTTTGATAAGAGGGTTTTTGTGTAATAACTACATCGTGTTACTCTTGATCACAACTCATATCCGATGTAATGCCAGTCTTGTAATATATTGACATTTAGTACTAAAGAAAAATGTGGTAATTGTTATACTTTATTATACATCCAAAAGCTTTCTGAAGGTTTCGATGATTTGCTCCACCAAGCAAAATACTTGCAGACGAGCAAATGAGATCTGAACCTTTTGAGCTCCGGAATCTTTCAAGCCGTTATAGACGTACCATGCTTAGTAATAGAAAGACTTGGCTTTATTATCTGCAGTATCCTTGCAAAGAATTGAGCGAACCTCCATGATCGATCTCGGAGGTTCCAAGTCTTGCTCTCTTAACGAGTTGCCAAGTAGCTGTTGCATCTGTGCTGCAAATGTATCGTCTAATATCTGCAAATCCATGCACAGAAGAAGAATTAGCATCCGTATAATATGTAAGATCAGGTAAAGTCTTGACTCATACAACCTAAGTAACTGCAGTTTTTATTGGGACTTACAGAGACAGCAACTCTAGAACCCTTGTACCAAGCCCTGTTTTCTTTCCTGTTCTCCAAAAAGCTTAAAACAATCTGCGATCCACAGAAGAACAATTAGCATCCAATACCACAAAACAAAAAGTCAGGAGAGGCCATTAAAATAGTTACCTGCCCCATACGATCCCAATATCCTCGGCACAATGCGATGAAGACATGCGTCTCACAAACCGAGTGTAAATGATTGACTGTGTTGGTGAGCTGCTCCTTCAGGTTATTCATTTTGCTTCTGATGTCTGATTCTCCAACACTTTCCTTAGACTCCTGAAGAATCTTCTTCAACATTGTCGCCTTTTGTAGCTTGCTCTGACAAAAACAAAATAACCAATTACAACACACGCATATAGTAAAGGGAGTAGGATCTCAAAACATGCTAAATCCAACAAATATATGAAACATGGACAACCATTGCACAAGAAAAATCAAAAACAGTAGAAACGAGTAAGGGAAACACACGTTTTCTACGAGTTTTTCGACCACAGCCTGAAGGTAACTCCGAAACTTGGCTCTGAGCATCACTGTCACTTCAGACAGACGATCACCAGGAGCTGCATTCCCACCATCAGGAATGCATGAAGACCATGCTTTAAATTTAGCCTCTATATTAGGTCGCAGAACATCAAGCATCCTCTTCATAGAGTTTAATAGAATTCCCAGCTGCACCGAGGGGATAAAGAAACTTATCAGCAAAACAAAAAAAAATCTAATAAAACGTAAGGGGAAAATGTTGGAATATTATGCTCACCTCATCCGGGACTACATATGCAATCACAGATCTCTTGGTCAGCTTTTGGACATACTTGAAGCTTAACTTTTTTGGAGCCAAGTTTGATTTGAGAGGTGATAGGACATCTGCATACTGCTTCTCCAGAGCTTCCACAATTGCTTTTTCAACATCAGCGATGGCCTAAAGAAATACAAGTTATGTCAACCTTTTCACTCCTGTGTCTTAAGATGAAATTTTTTTCGCCAAACCCTGATTATGATAATCGTTTAACTCCAAATTCACACCATAGATACAAATAAGTTGTACCTATAACAGGCAACGGGATATACAAGCAAATATTTTCAAAATTTCGAAATCAAAAGGCATCAAGGAACAGCTAAACTTACACTCTCCAAAACAAAGATATATTCCGGCCATCTGGAAATGATAACTTGATAGTCTTGAATGGTTTCGTTCAGCCTGGTGTACATTTCATCAACAAATGGGGTTGTTGAATGCTGTGTCCTGACTCCAGACCATTTTACCTGCTTGAATGACAAATTTGGGATGATACATTGAAGTTAGTTTTCAACGATGTGACATATGCTGAGAAGAACGAGAGACAAAAGAAGTATGGATCAAGCTTGAGGTTTTTTTGTTACTTATTAATGTGAAAATCCACATCTTGGTGAAAATACTTTTGCTTCTCCGTAGAATTGATTTGAAAAATAAAAAAATCTGAAGTAAACCACACAGAGAATTCAGTATACATACCTTATCAAGTTTGCATGACTCAAGTAAGGAAAGACGTCTATCTTGAATCCAAAGCATGATATATAGGTGGAACAACTCTTTCGCATCAACACCGCCTTGGATAGGACTGTAAAATGAAATATGATACAAGTAAAAAAAACAGACAATCAACAAATCAAATAATCTAAACGACATACCTAATATTCCAGCTGGAAAGATCACGTTGAAAGTCAGCAGTCGCAATCACAAGCTCTGCAACAGTTGGTGAAGGGCCAGAGGGCGGACATGCCACAAGGAATGCTCGAAGTCTATTGCAGAGCTCAGTGCTATATATAGACGCTGACAGATTAGGAAGATCAAGAAAGCTGCATAAAACAAAACATTGGGGCTATCAACACCTGCAGGAAGAGCCTATGGTACAGTACACAGATCTAAACATCTCAATCACATAAAATTTGATACTGGTACAACAGTGGCACAAAGATAGCAAATAACACAAAAAGACAGTAGTATGGGTGATGCTAACTAGATACAACCATAGATTGAAAGAGAAGCTAAGGAAATGATGAAGGAAAAGAAGCTTTAACCAAATCTCTGGAAAACAATTTAGTCATCTAGCTAATAAGTTGACACGTCTGTCTACTGTAAGATGAAACTACTGTAAGATGAAAATATTGCCACTACTGCTTGTGACCAACATATAACCCACTAACAGTACAATTGACAAGGGTTGATCACTGATCAGCAAAGAATATATCGGTGGACGATCTACTTGACGTATCTTTTATATAGCAATAATTTGAACAGAAGATAAATTGAACATACTTTTTTTTCACTTGCATACTAACCTGGGAAGTATATCTTGATTTTGGATCTCAATATCAGTATAAATCTCACTCTTTACATTCTTGCAGACCATAGTCATTTTCTGGTAAGCAGCCGACATTGCCGAAGGATCCCAAAAATTGGGCTCACTGTTATTTGTAACAAACTCATCTGCCTCACCCATGTGCCTCCTAGATCTCTTCCTTGCTGCTGCCTGTAAAATCATTGATGCCAAATAGATGAGAAAAATGGCTGATCAAGAGTAAGGTAAAGCAATGGAGAGGCTGTATGATATACCTGGAAATAATGACAAAGATTAGTCTGGTCCTCAGGAGACAAGACATCATGCAGAAGCATGTACAATTTAACAGCAGGAGTGAGTGCTGGCGCTGGAACTCCTGTTGCAGAACTGACTACATCAACCATTCCAGAAAATGACGACTCATCAAGAGATTTATAGTTCTCGAAAACGAGTTTCAGAATCTGCTCGATCTGGTCCTTGATTTCGTTCAGGATGCGATTCTGTTGAAAGCAAAGTAAACCACATAGAAAAATTAATCAAAGCATGGATAATCAAAATTTGATCAAAGTATACAATCTAACTTTAGGGTCGTATCCTATCCATGGCTTAACTTGAGACAAGAATCACATAACTCCGAAACTCACATAAAAGCAGAAAACCGCATAGAAAAATCAATAATATGTAACTGCAGATCTACCTCCTGATGACTCAATGCGCTCTTGCCATTTCCCTTCATTATGACAGGTGTTAACAAGTCATGCACCAATTGGAGGCAGTCGGAAGTCGGTGTAGCGACATCCATTACGTAGGACAAGTATCTTAAAGCAACACAACAAGCAAGGTAGAGAAAATGGAGTTATAGCATATCCTTCAAATGATAAGAAAAAAAAAAGTGAGTACAATATACCTGAGCTTGGTGTAGACATCGGAAATCCCATAATAGGTGGCAAATTCTTCCAAAATCCATTTCCATGAACCATATAACAACAAGTTTCTTTGCTGGAACCTCTGCATTTTCATGGCCACTTCCAGGACTAAGTCATATGCGACTGTTTCCGCAACAGAACCACACTACAGGAGAAAATCAATACACCAATATCTTATGAACACAATACAATGACTTTTATCTGTGTTCACAGACATAATCTTCAAAGGATAGAGGATATATCTTCAATAATTTTGAGCAATGTTTCAATTAATGGGCTTGGAAATGAACGAATTCCATGTGAGAGGAGCTGAATATACGTGCATGAGCTCTTATTAAAAAAACATAAAAGGTCTAATATTTTTTAGTAAAATTGCTAATAACAAGTCTAACATCAACAACTATTGTAAAATAATATTTTCTAGTTGAAACAGTCTAGTTACTATCAACAAGAGAAGAGGCTACTATTGTACGAGATAAAGATTTAAATTTGCTCAAGGAAATGGAATTCTGGAGTGTCTCTCAGTATACCACAAATAAATTCCAATCTACTAACAGAAGCAAAGAAAAAGAGAGATCACCAAAGGTACCAAATAAAATGAATGATAGGGTAGTTAACACACCTTCAAATGGCTATTATCATCAAAACTTGCTGAATAATCAATATAAAGCTGGAGTTTTCCCACAACTTGATGTTCTGGCTCACGAAAAATAGACCACCAGCGAAGTTTCTCACCCTGAATGCTTTCTTCATTAGAAGCATTCGAGACATACTAACATATAAAAAAGATAAGTAAAAATGACTTACTGATTCTTCAGAAATATTAGCTAGCTGGACAAGCACACGCCCAAAATCATTCCCCTTTGGATCAAGGATTTCAACAATCAGATCATCTCCATGACTATCAGGAAAGCTGTTGAAATTCCATATACTTTGTCAGACATCACAGATACGGGAAGTTACCCCAAGTGGATTTGGGAGAGGGGAAAGAAGAGTTGAGAACATAAGAACATACAAAACATGGCTTTCACCAGATCCGGGTTGCATCATAATGGTGTCGTCTTCAGTTAAGCTTTTCAATCTCAACCTACACGAGTAAGTTTCTGAATGACAGAAGCAAACGGATCAATTGATATTTATAAAAGTTATAGCACAAAATCAGAGAGTAGTGAACTGGGAACATAGAAATACAATTTTCTTCCTAACTTCACCGGTTCGCCCACACATACTGATATACATGGACATGACATACTATTAATTATTAACTCGGATGCTAAGTAAATTTAATTCTCCCCGAATAGGCAAGTAGTTACTAACTTCCACATACCTTGTACAATATCATAAGACGTTGAACTATTACGTAGACTTGTGACACCAGTTTTCAGGAGACCAGAAACTTGTTTTAAGTACTGTGTACTGGCATGTACAGATGCCAGGCTTTGACGTGAAAGAGAAGAACCATTGGCTGGTACACGGACATGAATCCTCCTTAGAGCCCGCCATCCAGAAAATAAGCGTGTTGACATATTGGAAAAGTGAATCCTGATTTTCTCAAACTTTATCAGTGATGGCTTCAGAGATGATATACTACAGCCAGTTGGAGCATCCAAAACTGTTTTAACACGTCGTACTACAAAAGTAGACAAGTTTGTTTTACGACTATTGAGATTATAGTAGGGCAGGCAAAGAAGCAAATGAAACATAGAATTTAAGCTTACCTTGCACCCTCATTTTGCCAATGTTTTTCTTGGGTTTTGGTGCAACTCCCTCATGTGGAGCTTGTGAAGATCGCTTCGCCAGCAGCTCCTCCTCTGATTGCAAAAGGAGTTGCTGCAACCTGTTATTCAGTATTCACCAAAAAAACAACTTCAGTTCGTATAAAGAAATCTAAAATATCTACTCAGGACAACAATATTGTGAAATTTAAGGAATACCTATGAAAACTATGAAAGAGACTATAGTAAAATAAAACTCACCCAAATGCTTCTCGCAGAAGAGCACACTCATTGTCTAAAAACATTGGAGCCTCCATGCAACCCTTTGCCCATGCATGAAGACAAAGTCGTACACATGCATCATAGGAAACCACAGCATGCCATGGCCCACGAGCACTGTATCAGGGTACATAAAAAAAGCAGCAAAGTGATTAAAAAAGAATCTAACTTGTTTATTAAACTGATGGAAGATAACACTAGGGATTTTCTATGTGTATCCACGTTCTCAAGAACGAACTAACAGATCACTACCTCGCATGAAAAGTAGGCAGCCGAGCTGGATGTTGATCAGATGGCCCAGATGACTCAGAAGCAACACTAGGTCTAAAGGAACAGAACGAAAACGTGAAATTGGTTTAGCAAATAGAGAATTCATTTCATATAAAGAGTGAAAAAAGAGAATACCTAGTAAAGTGGCCTGTCTTTCTACTTTCTACACAATCTTCTGTTTTGACTTCTGAAACTTGAACGCTTGAAGTTGCTGGTTTAATTTCTTCAGATTCCTCTACAGCCCCGGAAATAGGAGGGGCACTGGGAATATCACTTACTTCTTCAGAAGAAAACTTTTCACCAAGCTCCTGCAATATAATTTAGAGCTTTGAGAAGATCAATAAAGAAACAAATCCCTCACTCAAACATCATTGTAGTTCCACCATTATACAAGGGAATACAGACACATGTAAAACTGGAACAAGAAAAGCAACCCTTGTGTAGCATCAGCTCCTGACCATATTCAACGAAAACATAAAAATAGAAAGCTAGTTTTCCAGTGTGTTTATCAATGCGCCATACCTTTCCATATGTATCATTTTATTGGTCATCCTAGTCCTACTAAACAATCATCCATCATACTAGTTTGTCTATGATCTAGCAACAATGCTCTAAGATTTGAAGATTTTAACACACAATGTATATATTAAATGGGAAAAAAGTAAACAAAGTAATAAACGATGCGCTAGATTTAACCTCCTCGCCGGCTGCTCTCCCGTCCGTCTTAGGAAACTGAGTTTCCTCCCGAGATACGCCGCCATTTATCCTCCCAGCTGGCGGCGGGGGAGAAAATTGCGAGCTAGTAGCTGAATCGGTGGATTCATCTTCCGTATCACCATCAAATCTAGGCCCTGTCTCTTCGTGCGCACCTACGAAAGTCTCTCTGGAGGAGCTAACCTCGGAGTAAGTATAATAAGAAGAGTTTCTTCCGTAGCTACGACCTACGGCACTGGACACTCTACTGTTCTCGGGAGACGAATCGAGAGAGACGTCCTCGGAATTTGTACTCATATCGTCTTCGGAAGTAGCATCAGTATCGGCCACTAGGGTTCTTCTGGTGACTGCGACAGGAGCTGAAGGCGACACGTGGCCGTTACGGACCTTAAGCGCGGGAAATCCCAATCCTCTGCTGGAGATCATGGTGAAATGCGGAGCTGAATCAAAGCACAGTGTGAGTTGCTAAATTGAGCTAGGGAAGTTGCTAAAATTGAGCAGATGAAGTCTTGAAGAGAGATTCCTCAAGAACTCAGAGAAACTGTCACAGATCGCGATAGATTTTGCAAAGGAGGAGACGAAGAAAGCTTAATCCGGAAGCTTTCTCTGAGAGAGGGAGAGAGACGATGGAAATCTGTGTGCACTTCAAAATGATTTTTCTTTGTTTTTGTTTTTTTGATATTTCCTTTTTTCTTTACTTTAAATTTTAATTTTGAAAAATTAGGAATTCAAATTTGGGAAAGAGTAGAGAGGAAAGGCAATCGAGTTGGTAAGAGTAAGACCACCGGAAACGGTGTCGTTTAGTTTGCGGACGAGCTTGAATGGGAGTTGAGGCATAACGGGTAGTTGTGACGTGGAAAAGTGATTTAATATTTTTTATAAATGGTTCTCTTTTTTATAAATGGTTTTTGAAAATGGGAAAAGGAATTGTAACGTTAGAATTTGTTGTTTTGGTAAGCTACTAAATAGGTGGTGGTGGGGACAATCGACGAGTGTTCTTGTTTTCTTACGGCAGATCTACCATTTTTGTCAACATCTTCCATTCGAATTTTAAAAGTGATAAGTGAAAATTATTATGGAAAAAACTAATGTCGGTATATAAAGCTTACTCAAATGTTTAAATACAGTGTTATCTTTGTTAGATTTGGACAAGATGTTATAAGAAAATATGGAACATATTATCATGGTCAATAGCCAGAACCCCCTCCTGTCTTCAAAAACTATCCTCATACTCTTCCTTTTCCCATTTTTTTCTTCTCCAGAAGGGTATGAGGATAAAAATTATCCTCATTAAAAGTATTCCAGAATCGGACCCCATATTATCAACGTTCTTTCGGTGTTGTTATGAAAACTAACTAGAGAACAAAAAGTGAACTTTGTTGAAGAATCTACAAATTAGAAACATATCACTTGCTTGAGTTGCAATACTAGTATTATCTAACCACATGTAGGAAATTTGTTGAGCATCCCTGATAAGACATATCCATCTCACATTTCTAGGAATAATTATCCCAATTTGCTGATTTGCATAAGCTTATGTTTTGTTTATAGAGATGCAACAAAAGAATTTGTAAGTTGTAACCAACAACAAGCAAAAGAGTCTTAAGATTGGCCCTAAAAGTGCAAGTTTGTGGGGAGTAAATTGCAGCGACTACTGATGTTAGTTACGGCGACCATTTCCAGCTGTCGCTACTTTTTCAAGCGACACCGGCGACTCTGTTTTCTTTTAGTAATTGTAGTCGCAGCGACATAAATGATTGAAAAACAAGACTAAATTTTGGTCGCTCAGCGACTTACTCCCGAACAGGGCTATTTAAACAAGTGTACTTCATTGTTGCCCATGATCCTAATTGATTGATGAATCCTTCCAATGTTATCATTACAATAATTATCTTTATTTCAAACAACTCCACAATTGTTTCCTGCCCTTATTGCACAATCTTTTTCCTTTCAAAATCAAAATCATAGACATGGCAGAAATAAATAATGAAAAGGGAGAAGGAGACTCTTAGGAGTTTGAGAAAGTGTTGGGTTTATTAGGCGTACAGGTCATCCACATTACACTCGCCCAGATACACTTTGACACTCCGTGGCGATCCACAGTTTCCTTCAGCTATCAGAACTCTGTCGTTTGCAGACATATGCGCTATGATCTTGTATATCATCTCGATCTGCAAATTCAAAGATAAAAGACTTCTTGATACGTTGATTCGAAAAGTTACTAATGAAAAAGAAATTCTCAAAGAATTTGGACTTTACTTGCTCAGGAGCATGGCAACGATCAGCTATAGCGTCCAGTGTCAATGGCTCTACCGGATCTTTACAACTGCAGGGACAGAAAGAAGGATTAGTATATAAGTGGTCTCTCTTGACAAGATTTGACAGAGAAGTGGACATGGTCTGTTCCTTACGTGGCTTCATTTAGAACTGACAATACCCGCTTTTGCAGGGCCAGAACTTCTGCTGCAGCCTTTTTTCCGGCTTCCACACCTGAAATCGTTGTTTTATTCAGATTTAGGTAAACAAATTTCAATAAGGAAATTACAAAACACCGGTTTCAGATATGGGCGAAACATCCCTACCAGGTTGGTGGTATGCATTTATGTTGACAATTGAGGCATATAATCCGACCGCTCTTTCATAAAGAGCTATAAGAGCCCCAACAGATCTTGGTGTCACTTCCTCAATAGTAACACTAATGGACTCTCTACCATTTGCATATAAAGCAGATCTAGTTCCCTGGACAAATTCAAACGAGCTCATCAGAGGGGAAGATAGTTCAAAATCCAAATAAAGAATGAATATCATCTCCGACTAAGTTGTGTGAAACAAGAGTCACAAATCAGACCTGTAGCATCCCAAAGAGGTAGTCTCCACAAGTGACACCTGGCTCAAGCTCCCAATCGTGACCTGGGGGTCTGTCCCGTAACACTTCTATGAAGGTTGCAAAGAAATTGTGCACACCCTCTCTCAGCTGTTGAATGTAGCTAATGAAATAAAGAAATTTATAAATACTGTTGCATAAAGAGCTCCATTTTTGCTATGTCTCTCAATAGGAAAACTATATTAGTAAAGGAAACTCACGCATGCTGATCTGTGCTTCCCTTATTTCCGTATACAGTTAACCCTTGATTAACCTGCAAATTCAAATAACCGCTCCTTTGTATCACATTTGTAATAAGAGGGTTGAGGAAACAGTACACAGGTTTCAATTCTTCCATGAAGGTGGGGTAACAAATTGAACTCAATCATGCGCACAAGTAAGTGACCAAGATCCTCTGATTTTTAAGAGTGGACATTAATTGCAAGACCAATTTACACTTCTCAGGACATTTTAAATGATCATGAACTCTCATTTGGGGTACAGCGGTGAAAGTTGAAGAAAGTGTATGCTTACAGTGTTACCATCAAGATCAAACTCCTTGCCTAGTGATTCCATGACCAGCTGCTGCAGATACCGACTAAATAGTAATAAGCTATCCTTGTAAGGAAGGATAACCATATCCTGTAAAATAAAGTAAAAAGGAGTAAAAAGGTCAATAGGAAACTCAATCTCCTAGCTAGTCTTGGACACGCTCGAAAAACTTAGAAAAAATACCTTGGAACCAACGCCACCGGAAGCCCAGTACCAACACATAGCTAAGAGTGCTGCAGGGTTATTCTTGATCTGAACGAAAACAAGAATTCACAGACTAGAGTGAGTCATTATAGACTATCTTAAGTGTATGAGTCAGGAAACCCAACCGTGTGATATGATATTGTACTACGACCCTGGTAAGTAAATTCATCTTCAACAAAATCAGAATGAAGTAGTTCCTACACAAGTAAGACTTACCGAAGTTGTCCTAGTAGCCTCATCCATTAATGCAGCACCATCAAGCATCTCTCTAACATTAATCCCCTATACGATGACAGTGCATTAATATACATAAAAGTAATGAATGATCTTACTAAGTCTAAGCTTATGTACCAAATTACCTGTAGTGCTGCTGGAAGCAGACCAACTGCAGACATTATTGATGTTCTTCCACCCACCCAGTCGTACATAGGAAATCTAGCCAGCCAACCTTCCATTCTTGCCGTATTATCCAGCAACGAGTTTTCTTGGGTAATTGCAACACCCTGCATAAGCATACAGCGCGAAATTGCTGCTGAGGAACTACAGTTGGGCAGAAGTTGAAGCTAAATTATATGCAATACATCGTCTAATGACCCATGGCAAGCCAGATTTTCTCTGTTGTTAATGAAACAAAATACTTAGTCTACTTGTCTCAAATTACTTCCAGCCGTGTAAACCAGTTTGGCCATTATAATATAGCATTCTTCCCATGTTCGTATAGACATTGACTTCAGCAAAAAGCGGAAACAAAAACCTGAGATTAACACCTGTTTTGCGAAATTCAGACCAGCTTCACGGAATGCTTTCTGCACTTCCAATAGTCCATTTCTAGTTTCAGGAGTACCTCCACTCTGGGAAACACGTTAGAAACTAAGTCATGCTCGCCCATATCAGGACCAAACAATCATATAACCAGCCTGTATAAACAACTGAATATAATACACACCTTTGAGATGACAATTACTAAAGTTGAGGCAAGCTCTGGCCCAAGTTGTGCAATCTGATGATCGATTCCAGCAGGGTCGGTGTTGTCAATGAATCTAATCTATAAACAACAAAAGGAAGAAACAAAAGTCATAAATCAGTAGATACCAAATTAACAATCTTTTAATCAGAAAAACCTAAGGCATGAGATCCTTCAATGATGCAGAGATAAAAGAAGAGTCATTTGTTAAAAGGAGCTGGCCAAGAATCTTAACAGCAAGGGAAACTAATGTTGAGTGCAACTAGAACACTATGCGATACCTTCAACGGAGGATTATCAGGAGCCAAGGCCTCAGCGACAAATTGAGGTCCAAGAGCCGAGCCTCCAATGCCTACAGAAAGTATCTGAGTAAAACGACCTGCAGGAGCAGATGGTGGCTTTATCTGCAATGTACAAACAAATTTGAGTGGTGATAGCAAACAAACAAGATTCAAAACGTGAGCTAAGTAAGACTCTGCACAGAACTATCTTTCCAATATCAGAAATGCGATTGATTGAATTCAACCAAATAATCAAAATTCAAAACAAGGTGGGATCGAATACTGACCTTGCCAGAGATGATGTCGTCGGAGAAAGCACAGATAGAATCAAGTGTCTTATCGATAAGGGTCTTCAAAGTAGGCTTAGGTGCGAGCTTAGAGTTCCTAAGCCAGTAGTGTCCAACCATCCTTCCTTCATCTGGATTCGCTATAGACCCCTTTTCAAGATCCTCCATAGCCTTAAAGGCAGCTTTAAATCGGTGCTCCATATCAGCCACAAACTCATCGGTGAATCCGACACGACTGACATCAATATACAAGCCGAGGTCTTTCTGCTGATACAACCAATCCAAGTATCGCTTCCACAGCGCATCCGGATCCTTGAGAAGCTCTTTCTTCGCATCCGTATGAGAAATGTCGCGCGCCACGGAGCGAGCAGCGGAGAGATTCAACGGTAGATTAATGGGTCTGGAGGAATGTGGGAAAGAGAAGGAATCTCGAGATTGCGCCGGCAATGCTTTAAAGGAGAGGTTTTTGGTAGGTTTGAGAGAAGGAGAAGAAGAGTAGAGGCCTGAGAGAGAGGCCATCTTTGAGACAGCGATGTTTACGAGAGAAGAGAGAGTCAACAATGGAGAGAGAGAGATAGAGAAAGGGTCGAGCTTTATATTGAAGGATTCGTTTAGTTTATTCCGATTTGATATTTGAGAAGAACCAATGAACAGAAATGAGTCGAGAGAGAGATTTTGTCCTTTGGTGGGAGCGAACGGCCCTGCTTAGATTAGGAGGATTCTCGAGCTTTATCACTCTTATTACGAGACTATACTAATATTCTATTTCATATGTGGTCCGCCATTTCTAATGTTTGTGAATAAACTACCACTTCAACTACACCAAATCTTCTTGTTGAATAAAACAAAAAAAAACTAGCACTCCCATGCCGTCTAAGCTTTAGGTATTTTAGAAACTATTTGAATCTGTGTTGGGAATGAAATTTTGAGTTTTAAAAAATGTTTATTCGAAGTAGGAACAAAAGATGTTTTTATGGAGGAATATATTTGTATTTGAGGAGATTAAAGTTTTAAAGGGAAGAGAGATTATATTATATGTCCATTCAAACATACGTATCTCAATTTATTGTCTCATTGTGAAGAAACAATTCAATTAGGATCAGTATAAACTAACTTATTGGCAATCAAATCAATTGTCTTCTTTTTGATTAACAGTCATCCCGAATGACTCATTTCGTCATATTAGACAAAATAGACAATTGAATCAAATAAATGGTATTTTAGATTTATTTCATAAAAATGTAAGAATTTATATTAAACCCCCAAAATCTCCAACTGAAATCATACATATGGTTTGCACGAGGAATGGACTTGAGTCATTTGACACAAAATGCGCAGAGAAAATTGAGGAGATAAACCTGATGACGTCATAAAAGTAATAGAAAGGGGAAAAAAAACGGAAAAAGAGTTAAAAAAAAAAAAAAAAAAAAAAAAAGGGTAGCGTTCGTTCGTCGGGGCATTGAGGGGAGGTCAGACCAGAAGTCGCTCGCGAGCCTTATTAATTGCGTAAAAATCCCTTTTGAGGTTTTGCTACGATCTCTGGTACTGTTAGGTTTCCATCATCCGAATAAAAACCCTTTTATTCGCCGGACGGAGGATTTCGCGACTTTTTGAAAATGAAATAGAACTCGGCGAGAAATATTCGCTATCCTCGAATTCCATCGCTGGGTAGCTACGATTTTCTGATTCAATCTTCTCTCCATGACTAAAAGGGTATTTGAAGCCTGGAGAGGAAGTAATGTAAGTTTTTTTTTTTAAGCATCGAGCGATTGAGCCTGGAATTTTTCATTAGTGTTTTCTCTTTGTTGAAGATGAATATTCTCTGGTATGACCGTGACTAGGTTTTAGTTGATTTCTTGCGGTGTTTCTTGAGTTGTTTACATGAAAATGATTTGGAATTAGGTTTTTGTCGAATTCTCTGTGTAGCATAATCTTCACTGTTCGTCTAAACTAATGTTGCAGAGCCTGGTATGGTATTTTTCTGATAACTAGGTTTTTCAGAGGGAAAATTGCTAAATGTGTGCTTCAGAAACGAAAAGCATGAATTAGTAAAGGCTTGATGGGTTTACAACTATTTCCAATCAACTACAGAAGAGAATTAGTCGTTATTTGATGGGTTATAGGGGGAGTATCATGAATGCTTGACTCTACACATGTATTTAACTCAGAGTTGTAATACCAATGAATGGTCTTTATAATATTGATTTGCTCTTTCCTTGCTCTTTTGCAGAAGTTCATCCTTGGTGGTAGATTGGTATTTGGTCCAGATGCTAAGTCTCTGCCTGCTACCTTACTACTGATCATAGTCCCAGTTATTTTGTTCTGTGTATTTGTAGCAAGGCATCTTCGCCATGAGTTCTCACCTTACAATGCGGGATATGCTATCTTGGTGCTAGCTATGCTATTCACTATTTATGTAAGTCTTCTCCGATTCCCATCTGATACTGTGCTATTCAGACATTTTTTTTGTTTGCTTTGCTGAATCGCTTAGTTAGTTTTGATAGGTATTGATCCTCCTCTCCTTCACATCTGCACGAGATCCTGGTATTGTTCCACGAAATTCGCATCCCCCAGAGGAAGAACTACGCTATGAGACAACAATATCAGCTAACGGAAGACAAACACCAAGTGTTCAAATTCCTAGGACGAAAGAAGTCATAGTTAATGGCATTTCCGTTAGAGTGAAATACTGTGATACATGCATGCTTTACAGGCCTCCTCGTTGCTCTCATTGTTCTATTTGCAACAACTGTGTTGAGCGGTTTGATCATCATTGCCCGTGGGTGGGCCAATGCATTGGACTGGTAAGCTCATTCAAAAGAATATTGTTTTTTGAAGAAGATATAGTTCATAACTTTCTATCGCCAGAAAAAAAAGTGTGGGGTTTCCTTTTCTCCTATTCGAGAAGACAAAGATCTGTTTTATCTGCTGTTTGGCCAATCTGTTTTCTGCCATCTTGTCTTGTTGCATGGTTAGACTCTGACTTAGAAATTTTTGTGACCACTGGCAGAGAAACTATAGGTATTTCTTTATGTTTGTTTCGTCGGCAACACTTCTTTGCATCTATGTGTTCTCGATGTCGGCTTTATACATCAAGATTCTGATGGATAATCAACACGGAACTGTGTGGAGGGCAATGAAAGAATCACCTTGGGCAGTTGTGCTGATGGTATACTGCTTTATTGCCCTGTGGTTTGTTGGAGGGCTCACAGGGTTTCACTTGTACCTCATAAGCACCAACCAGGTCAGTTAGTCCCTTTTGTTTTAGAATTCTGTTTTCCACTTGTAATCACTGGTACTATATTCTGGTACTATTCCACACCGTTATAAATAATATGCAAATTGATATTAACACTGTGCAAGTTTTTCAGACAACCTATGAGAATTTCCGGTACAGACCAAACAGCAGAATGATTGTCTATAACCGTGGCTGTGCAAAGAATTTCATGGAGGTATTTTGCTCGAAAGTGAAGCCCTCGAGGAACAACTTCAGAGCCTTCATCGAAGAAGAACCTCCAAGAGTTGTTACTCTGCCTAGCACCACCAGGGAATCAGCCGAAGCAGAGGATGACAATGTAGCCCGGCGACAGAAAGTGGAAGACGATCTAGACATTGGAGACGATCTAATGAATTTCTCACAGCGTTGTAATGCAGAAGACATCAACAACGATCAACCTCATAACACTGTGGACATTGACCCTGAGAGAGCAGCCACGATAAGGACAGAAACAAGGCATGAAAGCTGAGGAAGAAGAAGTGGAAACTGGGATGTTGCATCAACAGATGTCAGGGAGAGCCGAAGCTACGCAGCAGCAAAGGACGGAAGGGGATGAGTTTATCTTTACTTTGTTTAAATATTTCAAACACTTGGGGGTTTTCTCTTTTAGGTCAGAAGTGGGTAGATGGGATTTGGTTTCGGGGATTTGCGAATCAGTTCATGTAATATTGAGTAGATACAATACAATATCAAGAGCCAGTAGTTCTATCTTCTATTCGTTTCCTTAATGTGTATTGTGCTATTTTGTTGATATTATGTGGAGATTCCCATTCTGTATTACTTGCGTCCATAATATCCATCATAACTTAACTTAAAATTGTCATGCTGTGTTTAGCTTAGCTCAGCCAAAATCCAAGTTATGATTTTCTCTTACATGCAATTAACACTGGTATAAAGGAACTATCAAATCTAAGAAGACTTTTGTAGTTTACGACTACATACAACAACTACAGTATGTATGTTTCTACAATTTCTATTAATTCTAAAACTCTACTAGCGGACAAAAAAAAAATTCAAAATGACAAATCCCAATGGCAATAATATTTTGCGAAATTTATAATTTTAGATAATTTCCTTCCGGCTGATCGATCTATTGGATTTACTTTTATATTTTCTTCAAAATTTTGTCAAAACAAAATTTTGACTAAATTTGTACAGTATCCGAGTTTCTAAACAAAGACTTTTGACTAAATTTGTACAAACCACGAACTATTAACATAGGTACTCCAAATATAGCAAATATGAGCAAGCTTTTAGTAAACTTAACGTGTTTGAATATACCAATGATAATATAGTAGTTTCTAAAATTATCCAGCCCTGACGAAGTCCTAACCATACATACATATATATATTCCCCTCAAACTAAGGCCAAACAACATAAAACTGAATATCAAGAAAAGAAAAGAAATTTTCAAAAAAAAAAAAAAAAAAAAAAACTTCCAACGCTTAGAAATGACAACGTCCTCAGTTTTATCCATCTTAGCCGCAGCTGCAATTACGTTGCAACTACTCTTAGCTCCTGCTTCAGCCTCCCCTCACATGAAATACATTGACGCCGTCTGCGATCGTGCCCATGACCAAGATTACTGCGTTAAAACTTTGACCTCCCATCCCCCTACCGCCGCTCCCATTGGCCTGGTACGCCGTCTTTTCAAATCAACCAAAATATTTTATTAAAAAAATGGTAATGTTGTTATGCTAATAAAACGGTTTGAAATGATCTCTCAAACAGCACCCAATGGCGGATGCGGTGATCAGACTCGCAATATCCCACGCAGAGAATACAGCGGTTTTCGTAGATGAGACTGCGAAGAAAGATCCAACGGTGAAGAATGCGTTTACAGAGTGCCACAAGGCCTACTTGGCCGTGGCTACTGCTCTCAAGGGCGCAATTGTGAAGCTCAAGACAACCCCGGACAAGGCTACCTACGACGTCAGGGCTTCCAACGACCACATGGCACTCGTTAATCAATTGCTTGGCAAAAACACTGACCCGGCTTCTACCAAGCTCAAGGAAATGACTGTGCAGATGGAGAAACTTCTTGATCTTGCTGCTGGAGCCGCTGATGCCATTGACGACGACGATGAGAACATTCACCGTCGTGTCTGAATGGATGTTAAGGCGAGCGGGTTTCGTTTTTTTTGGGTTCACAATTATACAAATGGAAATAAATAAATGAATATGCATGTATACATACGACATACACATACAAATTGTGTTATGGTAAATTAGTTAAATAATGTGGTCGAGTTTTGCATCTCTTACCAAATTTTTATATCAATCTGATTGGTTGTAAAGAAAATAGTGTTTACGGTGGTACGAGAATATTACCAATAAAAAGTTACTTCTGGGTTTTCATAGTTGAGTTTAACAAATTTAAATGTGCTTTTGTATTTTGGCTAGTTGAAAGATCGCTCGCTTGTGCCTACTAACATAAACCAAATTTAGTAATTTTCGTTAACTGTATCTTAATTTATATATTGTAATTAGTAATGAAATTATCATCTGATACATTATATTGAAAATATATGCATATATAAATTATTCACTAAATACTAAAATCTAAATTTGCAAGGTTTGGTGGGATGCTTGACAAAAATACATGTAGTCAGATTTGTAACTTAATTGCAGGTGAAGAGATTATAAACCAAAACACGTACTAATTAGTAAGTTTGTTAAAAAAAATCAACACTATTCAGTTTGCATATTCAAATATAGGGTACACTAGTAACACAACAAAGACAGTGATACAAACCATTTTGTTACTTGATCGTTGATGATATAGTTCTTAAAACAAGTAGTATAGTTTACGGTTATTTCACATATATTGTTATACAATAAAATAGTATAAATAAAGATTAAAAAATTACAATGAAAATATAAAACAACACTTGTTATACAAGTTTGTTCAAACCCAAGTAGCTGCAAATGCTCATCTAATTATTTCCTTAAAATCCTCTGAAATTTTACTTAGAACGGCACAAGATTTGAGAGAAAAAGAATCCGAAGAGTAATTTGATATGTTTACATCAAACCGTTACAGCAATTAAATGTGGTCAATTAATAGGGTTGTGTCGTGTTGTGAAAGAGACAAAAGAGTTAGAGTTTTCAAGCGAAGCTCAATACAAAAGTGCCAAATGAGAGAAGAGAAGTAAAGTGAGAAGCGGTGAGTTTTGGTAAGATAGCAGGAAGAAGGTGACAAATGTAAATTTATGCTTCTCTCGTCATTTCCTCATCAAGTTGGAAATCTATCATATCCATCTGAAATCATTGATTTATTTTCAAGCGTATCCCATTCTGGATTTATTTTCAGACAAAAACTGAACGATGCAGTCTTTTTAAAAATTTAAATCAAAGTTTTTAAGAATGAAAAAAATATATATACATTTAGGTTGTTTTTAGTACTATCTGTTTTTGTTAAAGTTGTTTTAGTATATCTTAATCAAGTATTATGAATTTATTTTAAGAAAAACTTTCAACAAAAATATATATTATATTAATATATGTGAAAACCTTATACAAAAAAAAAAGCAGTTTAGTTTCAACTTTCGGTTCACTTGATCTGGTTCAAAAGCATATTATATGCTTTTCTATTATGCACATGAAGTATAGTATCTTTAATAAACACAAAACAAAAATCCAGATTTTACTGTCTACAGTCACTTAATCATAAGCTAAATTAATACGCTAGCTTCATGTTCTCTTACAAAAGCTCCTGCATAAATTAATTCATGTTCTCTTTGCGAAAACTCGTGTATTACAAACTGTTCCATTTGGTAAATAAATTCACATTTTATCCAAAAAAATAGCCTGCGCTAGCTAGAATTCCCCCTTTTCAACTAATTGACTTACGAATATATATGGTAATAGACGCTTCACAGAATGATAAAGGAAAAAGAGCTCGGATTTAGTATTTTTTTTTTGTTTAAGGAGTATGTTTTTTCTATTACTGACCAAATTAAGATGGTTTGTGTCTCTCTAAACACAAAGAGAGCTAAAGGTGACTGTACTCCTTGGTCTACAATTTTAGAAGCAACAAACTTTATGTTCGGATAGTTTGGTCCATATTCAATAGCATGCATAATCAGTAAATTTATCAGTTTTTAACCATTCGAACCAAAGTTAATGATGATTAATCGCAATGTGTGCTAAAACGTCCCCAACTACTAGATACGATTATTAACTAAAAGAAGAAATAATGACAGGGAAAGGAAAAAAAACATAACTAATAAGCAGAAGTAGTACTTACAGAAGAGTAATACCACACACAAAAAAAAACAATTATGATCTCTAGTGTTTATTAAATCATGTCTTGAGCAAAATTAGGGTTTCTTACCAAGAGAGTTCTTGTTGTTATGCATCCAGATTTTAAGCACTTGTCTCCTAACACCTGTCTCCGCACAGAACTGCTCAACCGCCATGTCATCATGCTTCTGAATCCGCCACCCCAACCTCTCCGCAAAGGCTAACATCTTCTCCTTCTGCTCCGCCGTGAATTTCGTTCTAAACCTCTTCGCCGTAGTCCCTCCACTGCTGCTCGGATTCGACGTATCCTCCTCATCCCCCGACGCTGCCGGTGGCCTGTAAGGCTGCCCTACCACTGCCGGAGATGTTAGATGAAGATATCCAGGCGGAGGATGCGGCTGCGGCGGGCGGTTGTAGTACGTTGGCACTCTATGGGCCCTACCGCCGATGATTTCGGTTTCTTTACGGTGGAAGTTGCGGTGGCAGCCACAGGCTGCACACTTGAGAGCGTCGAGCGTACCATCTTCACCGGAAGGCATGAACTCGCAGCAGCCATCCACGGCATGACCACCGATGTTAACGGCATGATTCTTCAAGCACTCTCTATACCTCATCTTCCCTCCAACAGCTTTATTCCTTCCTCCTCCGCCGCCGCTTGATGTGGCTCCCTCGCCGCTAAGAGAGTCGTAACCGCCGGGAGGATTAACACCCGATATCTCCATTTCTTCTTCTTGTTCCTCAAAATTCATTCTATATTTCTCTTTCTTTATTTCTTAATCCTTTGAGACATCCGTACAAATGAATTGTTACTTAACTATTCCGGAGACCAATAATTCATGAGAGTTAAAGAATAGAGAAAAAAAAACAAATTAATTTAATCCGAATAAAAAGATAAAACAGTGAAGATAAGAGAGAGAGAGATGATGAGAGTGTGGTCAACAATTCCCAAGCCTGCCGCTTAATAAAAGAGAGCCTCAACTTTTTAAGTTTTTTTTGTTTTACCATAATTCTCTCATTTCATTAAAAATAAACCCCATAAGTCCATAACCTCTCCTTTAAATGAAGAGTACAGTTTCTATAAATATATAAACAAAAGTTTGTTCCATTGTAGGAGTGGTTTGAGATTGATTAGTAGTGATTAGAAGGGTGTTTAGGGTTTTGTTCAAGATACGTCTGACTTTTGGGACTTTACCGCCAAAAAAGGATCAAAGTAGAACTGTGGTGAAAGCAAAAGTGTCTTTGGGAACTTACTGATCACAGCAAAGTGGCAAGAGCAAGGGACGTAGAGATAACGTGTCAAGATTATAAATTCGGCCTTAATTTTTGGTATATTTGCCCCGTGTTATTATCCTCAAAATTCTTTAATCGGACACCAACTCTTCGACAAATTGTAATATATAAATCCCTTCTCAATTAAATTCTGAACACAAAACAAAATTCAGCCACTCACGGATCGACTCGATGATTTGGAAGACTTACTGTTTCGCCTTTGATCTAGTTATAAAAACATTATATTAGTTATTATGATATTTGTGTTTATGGTTAAATTACCTTAATCATGTTTTTAGCTTCTACAAAGTTAAAAAAAAAAACAATTGTAATATTGTTGTTTTTGTAGCTTTAACCCTTTTCAGCATAACATCTAACCGTTGTCGGTTCTAATAATTCGTGTGATTTGAAATGTAACAGTTTTTGGAAATTTATTCTTTTTATATTATTTTTTAAAAATTTTTATGCATTACTTATTGCTGCTGTATATATATATGTTGCAGTGTTTGTCTCCAGGAACTAGGGGTGGGCACGGGTAATTGCATACGTCGGCTTGCACGGTAATTCATACGTCGCTTGGTATTGCTCGCCGAGAATTCCAAAACAAGACCCACCCAAAATCTCGAGACTGGGTTACTTTTCACTAACCATGTAATAATTTGTTTTTTGTTTTTTTTTTGTAACGGATTACGGGTATTTTTTTTACGGATAACGGGTATTTTTGCGGGTATGAAACGGGTAATGGGGCGGATAACGGGTAATGGACTGGTAATGGGGCGAGTAACGGGTACGGGTAGCGGGTAACGGGTAAAGGACGGATAACGGGACGGGTAGCGGAAAAAATTTTCTGGCTTGATACTTGGCTTGGCTTGGCGGGTAATGGATCGTGAAGGCTTGATACTTGGCTTGAAAGGGGCGGGTACTTGATCGAACGGGACGGGTACGGGACGAGCCGGGTGGGTCGGACGGGTAACGGGTACTTGTGCCCAGCCCTACCAGGAACATTACTGTGAGCCAAAAATCTGTGGACCAACCGGTCTAGTCTTGTTTTTTGGTTTAAAAGAAATCATGTTGCGACAAACTTATTTAAGATCTGAAGCATCATTATTCTTAAAACGGAACTAAGACACGTTTTATGTAAGATATAGTATATTAACAACAACAAAACAATTTATGTATATAAGTCGTTGGGCGTGCTTATGGTGAACGTGTGAAACACATATCTTGGCTGTAACCCTTTTTTTTTCCTTTTTTTAACGAACTAAGCTAATAATTTTTTTTGTTGTCTGAAGAATTTGTGTCGTTGATGATTTATGAGAGATATGCATCATAATTCATACAAAAGAACGAACATGGTGAACATTTGAGTAAGTTTGAAAAGGGTTGGAAACAAATACAAAATGCTCAAGATTCAAGAATAGATGGTAACTGAAACTTAAACTCAGATTCGTATCAATTTGGTATCAAAATAATAATTACGTACTTCTCTCAAGACAAAGACTGATTCGTGAAGAAGGAAAAAGACAAGTACAGTTATGTAGATGATCAAGTTGATAAAAGAAGGTAGAGAGTTGATTGTGGAAAAGGACAAAGACGAACGGCCGGTTTGACGATGGAATAGTTCCACAAACAAATGTGATGTGGCGTAGTCAGGAGAAAGTTGATTATGAATTTTGCAGAAACATCACGTGAATCTTTGTGTGGTTGTGTTTAATTCATTCTTCTCCTCATCACCATGCTGTGGGATATATCAACTAATGTATATATAATATTTTAGGTTTGTTTTTTAGAAGTTTTTTTTTGCTTAGATGACGCTCTTTCTTTCGTTAGATAATTTGATCTTCCGTTTTGTTTTTTAAGATGTTAAAAGATTTTTCTGTGAAAAATTAAATTTATTTGATGTTTTGTTGCTATTTGTATTTTGCAGGTATTTTATAATTGGTTGATTTTTTTAGTTAAAACATTAAATTGTACTTTTATGTAAGATACTCAAAAGATTATAATTATAATGTATATATATATTAAAAAAAATTTGCACAACCATGAGTATAATAAACTTTTAAAGCAAATGGCGAGAAAGCGTTTCTATTTCGAGAATCTTCCACAACTATGATTATAATAAACTTTTAAAGCAAAAATGGTGACAAGGCGTTTCTATTTTGAGAATTTTGCACAACTTGACATTTTAGAGTTTTTTTGGGGGGTGTTTTTCTGTTTGTTAGTTTTGATAACATTTCTGAGGAAAAAAAAAGAGAAATTATTGTTGGTAAAATTTTAAAATAAAAAACCACCAAAAGAACTAGAAAAGAAATCGAGATGACGTGATAGAGAAAGCGTCCATAGTATTAGAGAGACTCATAATCAAGCTCAAACAAATATTGACAAGCTAATATTAACCTATATGTTTAGGGTTTATCACAAATGATTTTATATAATTATGCGTTTTATGTAAATATTGAATTCAATAGTTGCCACTTTGTGCAACTCTTCTTCTTAACCCTTTTATAATAATAAATCAAAGATTTACTAAGCTTGGTGTTCTTTAATTAAGCTTTCTCATTTTACATTTCTTCATCTCCTCAACCATCATCTTCTTATGCTCCTCATCTTCTTTTTTTTTTTTCTACTTTTTTTTTTTTAATTCTTTTTCCCTCTCTATTCTCTTCATCCCTTCAATCATCTTTTTATACTCATTTTTCCCACTTTTTTTTACGAATCTTAGAAAGATGCAAATTCATCATTTCATTCAAGGACTATATTGAGATGATGAATTTGCATCTTCCTAAGATTCAGAACCGACTATGGAACCTGATGCTAAAAATCTATGCTTGTTCAAGGATTTAGAGACAGAGAGAAGTGAGAAAAATGAGTATAAGAAGATAATTGAGGGGATGAAGAGAATGGAGAGTGAGAAGGAGGTCATGGTCAATGCGTTGAGATTTAAGAATCAAGAGCTCTTGATTGCGAAAGAGAAAGAAAAGGAGGAGTATAAGAAGATGATGGTTGAGGAAATGAAGAAGTGAGAAAGCTTAATTAAAAGCTTAGTAATTTGATTGGTTATCAGAAAAATGGTTAAGAAGAAGAATTGTACAAAGTGACAACTCTTTAGGTTGAATTCAATATTTACATAAGATGCATATTTATATGAAACTATTTGTAATAAAACCCTAATTACATGTGGGCTAATATTAGGCTTGTCAATATTGGTTTGGGCTTGGTTATGAGTCTCTATAATACATAGGGCCAAACATTCTCCTCTATATATGCCCAAAACTCAAAGACTTAGCATATACAGAAAATGTTTTCTTTTATAAAATTGCTCTTCTATTTTAAAACGAAACTTTTTATTTATTCAACAAACATGTGTTTATCATATTGGTAAATAAATTTTACTGTACTTTTGTTTTTTTGTGGCGCAGTGTATCAAAACATTTCAAAACAAGATAATGCTACCAATTTTTTTTTTTAAATAGAGGACCAATCATTTCTCTTTGAACTCCCAGCTAAAGATTTTCCCGGAATATGGAAACAGCTAGCGTTATTGATATGATTTTTAGTGACTACCTAAGGTTGGAGTTGAAAACTGAAGAAAGCTATGAAATATTAGATCTTATCCTTCAAGAGATTACAATCAAGAATGTTCCACGCCAAGGACACTTGAACAAACGATTGGTAGTGAATAAAAAATGCTCGTGCATGCAGCCGAGAATATGGTTCGTTGAATTGGTCTTGATCTTGCATTATTAAAATTTCCAATAATATAGAGAAAACTCTTGTTACAATACAGAGATAATCATCACATGCATGCACTTAAATTGTTGAGTTAAAGGAAGATGAAATCCTGTGAATGAAAATATTAAAGCTAGTGTCTCTATCTAACATGCTTATCCTCACATAACTTTGTTCATCTCCGAAGTGCTTTCCACTTTTCGTTAGAATTTTCTTCCCCTCTCTTAGAAACCTCTCACAATCCAAAATCCCTTCTTCACACTTAAACCATGCAAAGGCTGCACAAAATACACCAAACCAAATGAAAAAAGGTTCTCTAAACTCATTTTCTTTGTTTTTTTGTCTACGTACATACAATACCTGGTTGTGCTTCAAAGACCTTGCCAAAGAAATTGCAACGTTGAGAGGCGAAATCAGGGACTGTGAAACGTTTACTACTTTTCGCTGCTTGTTTCAATAACTTCCACCTCTCAGACATGACATCATAACTATGGTCAAAGAAGGATTTGGCTGTTTCATTCCCACAACTGTCTGACACAACCTTTAGAACCTTGGCTGCTCGAAGCTGCGAGTCCTTTGAAACTCCAATTGTGTTGAGTTCTATGTAATCTGTCATTTTCTCAGCCGTCTCTCTGTCTTTCACCAAAGCCCATCTGAGTAATGAACAAAGAATGTCACGTTTAAGATACTTGTTTTCTGTTTTGTTTCCACAAAAACAAAATGTAGCAAGAATGTATACATTTTTTTATCAAAAAAAAAAAACAAAATGTAGCAAGAATGTATACCCAATGCGCATCCCTGCATGGCCAGTGCTCTTTGAAACAGTAAAGAGCATTACATCGTGATCGGCTGCTGATATTATCGGTGTATATTGCGGCCAGTAGTACGTAAGCCAAATCATGGATCAGTACACCTTTACTACGATTCACTACTGGCTGTCTTAAGAACCCATCAGGGTTGTTTGGAGATGTAACAAGTTCAATGTATGGAACTTCTTCTTTGTATGCCATTGCATCTCCGCCCCATCGATATAAACCCGATTTGAGGCAGTCAGTAATCAAAGGGTATGACTACAACCAAAACAGTTATGCATTAATGCATGTTAGATTGATACATATGCTAAAGGAAGTCAAGAAAGCTAGAAAAATAGTTTGAGACAACTCTGAATATGACTCACACTATAATAGGGTGCAGCTGATACAACATTAATGGGACCAGAGTCATCGTGTGGGGAGAGAGCATAAAGAGCAGCCTGATACAACTGTGTTGAGCCAGTGCCAACAACAATGAAGCGGTCTTGAGTTACAGCGTTTCCAACAACCTTATGTACCCTTATAATCTCTTTGCCAAGCTCTGGCTCAAGAAACCAACAAAGGTTGTTTTTATCTGACAAATAGCTGAGAGATTGCCATCCAGGTATTACCATTGTTGTCACATCTCTCATTTCCTGCCAATATCTCTCATACACCGTTGGATCGCCACTGCATATAGCTAGCATACATTATGTCTAAGGTGTGACAAGAAATGAAAGCTAGGAGTAGAAGTAAAGAATTTAGGATCCTCCTTTAATGGAAAACATACAACTTCACCCTCTTACTTATTAAACAGCAAAGAACATGGTCAAGTATATATAACATCAAAGTAGTCCTTAAGATTCTCTCAAAGGACACGAAATATTTATGTATGCATGCAGAAACATGTCCACCAAAATGTGGGCCTTCTTAACTTGTCTTTTTTGCCTATTTATAAGTTTTTCCCTGACAATGGAATTGGAAAGAGTCAAAAGAGTTTCATATTCTGATGTCTCAAACTTATTTTTTTCTGTCCATTGGCTATCACTAACTAAATTAATTGCGAGCATCCAAAAAAGGAACATCACTCATTTAACTCCATCTCACAACATTCCACATACCACCAATTCATATTATTAAAAATAAAAGTCACTCTCTTCTTTACTTACACTAACAAGAAGAATCGCCCATATTTCCAATTTATTTTTATACTTAAACAGTTGACATTTATGACCAATATATATAAATTCCTAAAAAAAGAAAACAAATGGACCACCATGATCTATATGCAAAGATTTTTTTTGTGTGTTTGACGAGTCATAAGAAACTAAATAAGAGAACCAAATATTCAAACTAGCGGCGTACGTTAAGGAACTCAAGCATACGCAGAACTAAGACAGAATTACAGACTTACAGTAACTTGCAAATATATATTGTTAGAAATATAGACAAGTCAATAATGAAGACCATTCAAGAAAAAAAATTCGAATTCTTTAGATTGACCATTTTGCCTTTCTTGAAGTTTGCAATTGAAATAGAATTGTGATTATGGCATTAAAGCTTGGAGCTTCACTTGCGTGCTTAAAACGATAATCCAGATTCCTTGCTATAATCAGTGACTTTCAAAGCAATCAAGTATGGGATAATGGAGAGATTTTTCTATAGATTCTAGATGATACGCTATTAATTACACATTTACTAATCTGATAATTCCAAGAAATAATTACCAAGCAATCAAAATTCCATCATAGTGACAAGATCAGAACATGGTTTTTGATCACAAATTTTGCAATCTAAGAACATGGAAGAGAGTAGAAACTTACAGTTGGAGATTGATAATTCTGTCGTCATCTTCTTCGATCTTGCTGTAGTTGCAAGATGCTGAAGACAATGAAGAAGATCCTGAGGCCGTGGTGGGCGATATGCTAACAGAGGCAGTTCTATCCCAGGAATCTCTTCCTTCTCCATCACCATTTAAAATCCTTAGAACCAAGCTGAAGTTCAGGGCCAATGAGAGGACCAACGTATTCCTCCAAGACAGAATCTTCGGAATCTGTTCCATTTTCTCTCCAAACTAAAACACAACAAAACTTGTAGAGACAAAATAAAACAAATGGTTAAAGAAGAAGAGAAGGCAGAAGCAGAGTGAGATAGCTGAAAAACAAGCTCTTTTTAAAATTATATAATATAATATAGAAATTTTCATTTATATAATAAGTTCACAAAAAAGAAAGAAAGGAAACAAGTGCTGTCCAACGAGACTGAACCTTTTTGGCTGATAACCGAAGTTATGAATTTAAAAGAGATTAAAACAACCTTTGAAGAATCTCAATAGAGAAAATGTGTAACATGTGTTTATATTGAATTATGAACCTAACTCATACTTAACTCAAAAATCATTAAGCCATGGTTTATTTAAAAAGTTTTGAAACCTTTATGCTCGCACTCAAATTCAAAATATAAAAGCCAGAGACAAACCAGTCCCTGTCAAATTGCAAAGAGAGGTTCAAAAGGTGGTTGAATAAACTCAAATTTGCCGACAGTGAAGGGGGTCGCTGGAGGAGTTTATATGTAAGCTGAAAACGAAGAATGTGTAATTAGGTCGAAAGCTCTTTGTTTAATTTGTTCCTCTCAGCGAGAAAAGGTTTTTCCTATTGATAACTTAAAAGTTGGATAAGCTAGGTGATAGATATAATATATTATTGAGTTTTTGTAATATGAGATCCTAACATACATATACATAATGATAACACCTACATATAGACATAGTTTATGTATAATATTAACATTAACATAATGATAACATCCACATATTGTAAACTTTCCTAAATACAAACTTTCCTAAATATGCTAAGAATATATTGAAATCGATTTCCTCTTCGAGTCTTTCCATTTAGTCTTTACGGTTTTCCATTTAGTCTTTCCATTTAGTCTTTGCTTCACAATCTTTGTCCGTAAGATACATATATTTGCGGCCTATTTATCTCCAATACTAGGCTCATTGACTATTAATTTTTGTCCTTGGCATTATATTTTTTAGGGAACAAAACAATTTAGGGTGTTGTTAGTTGTGAAAGTAGCAAAGAGAAAATAATAGAATTTTGCAAGGGTAAGATAGATAAATGTTTCACGGACCAGAATTTTCAGATTGTCACGGCCCAATTTTCCAAAGGGTTTTTCAAAGATTATATCTATGGGCCGAATACAAGAGGTTTATCCAAAAAAAATGATTTCGTGAACTTTTACGTTTTTTTTTTTCCAAGAATTTTTTTTACATCTATCTTTCAAGATTAGTTAAGTAAATAGTAAATGATTTAATGAAATTTTGTTTTTTTCATAAATTTTGTTTTTTTGAGAAGTCCTTTATTGTTGTCTGCAGAGTTTATCCGCTAAATTTTTTTTTTCTTTTCCACTTTTATGAAGCGTAATGGGTCATCATTTACAAATTACAGAAAAAATAAACAAAGAAAAGAAAAGGTGAGTAAAACCGTGCAGCCCTGAACTTCGACGCTTTCTCGTCTTTCAATTCAACCAATCTGTTGAACGTAAAGCTTCACTTGTTTTCGTTTTATTCTCTACAGATCCTTCCTTTTCTCCTCCATCTTCCTTGTTCGTTTCAATCATCACCTAAAGACATCATCCGATCTACCTCTCCTTTGTTGGATTCTCACAATATCTAGGGTTTGCGAGGACTCTCTCAATTCAAAGGAGATTATTCTATTTTTTTTCCCTGTGGTCAGTGCTTTCTCTTCATCGCCTTCCCTCCTCGTTTTATTTTCTAGAAGAATCGAGTTACGAGTTTATAGGGATTATCGACTAAAAAGGTTTGTGTGACCCTTGTTGAAGTGATTTGATCCCTTTGTAGAGCCTGATTGACATTGGTGGATATATTTGTATATGTTAAAGGTCTCTCCTTTGTTTTTGGTTGAAGCTCGTTGATTTACGGAGTACTGGCGAAATTTCAACACTTGTTTTTTTTAGGAATGTGGTCATTTACCCTGTAACGACTTTTGATTCGGAGTTGGATGATATTTGATACGGAATTTAGGTTTCTGTAGCTATTTGATTGTTGAACATTGTCTGTTTTGGCAATTGATGGGTGTTTTCTTACGATTTACTTAGCTTGAAATTTAGAAAGTATTAGTTTCTGTTTTTTGATTTTTTGGAATTTGTTGCTCCGGATCTTTAAGCATATGGTAACTAGACTTCGAGATTCGTGGTGAGGAACTTGTATAGGCAGTCTGATTCTGCAATGCAGTTCAGAGTGGCAACTGATATTTTCTTCTCAGAGTTCTGCTAACTCTGCATTTAGCTTTGTGGATATCTGCAATTCTGTGTCAATTCCTTTATTGTATCAATATTTCTTTGGAGTCGGTCTAGTTTGATTCTTTGGGATTTGAGCTTGAAACTTCATTTGTGTATCTTATTCTGCATGTGTGCCTTATAGGTTCAAGAAGTGCAGTTGAATCTTGTAGCTGCTTTATAATGACCTCTACCACGACAGGAGATAGAAGGTTTCTGTTCTTTTATTTCAAGTTCATCTTTGTCATCAACTTTTCTATGTATTCTGGGTTATGGGTTATCCTTTGGGCTCGTTTTGTGATGCCTGCATGATTTATTTTTTTGATGTGGCTTTTTCTTAAGATGAATTGCTTGTTTTCAATTTGCTGTATGTTCCAACTGCTGTTAAAATTTTGAATCACTATATGTGCCCGGGTTATAAAAGGAAAACCTGTGTTTGGTTTTTGTTTCTTTGAAAGAGCTTACTTGCACGATTATTATTCAGCATGTATGGAAGGAGAATTTAAGACATTTTATTTCATTGTACTTGTGTTAAAAGTGTAGAATAATTGTATAGAACATGACTATTGAACTGCAACATAATCATTTTATTTAACTGAGGAGAATTTTTTAAAATATTGTATAGAAAGCATATTATAAGAAACTGACTTTTTTTTAGTAAAGTTATTACTTAAATGTGTAATCATTTATACTTTGCTCTTTTTCACTTAAAAGAGTTTTGTATCCTCTGTGGTGATCTCGGATCATTGCTTTGATAACAAATTATATTTGCTGGATTAATTAGCAGATGGGGTACTACAAGAAGGAGTGGCATGACTATATTGGGAAAGGTTGCTGTTCCAAAACCAATTAACTTACCAAGCCAAAGGTATTTGATGCGCATGATTATATTTAGTCTTCACATATATATATAATCTTGGTCTCTGAACACTTCTTCTCTGAATTTAAGGCTAGAGAATCAAGGCCTTGACCCGAATGTAGAAATTGTTCCAAAGTAAGTTTGTACCTGATTCAGATGCCATTTTTCTTATTTTTTTCGTCCTCAAATTTTTGATTGTTTAACTGGACATCTATTGTAGGGGAACCCTCAGTTGGGGCAGTAAATCATCACTGAATGCTTGGGGAACATCATCGTTGTCACCACGAACTGAAAGTGGCCCTGGTTCACCAAGCCACCTCAGTAATCGCCCTTCTTCTGGTGGAAGTGTCACTCGACCTTCAACTGCTGATAGTAACAAAGCACATGAATCTTCTTCTGTACTATGGGATTCAAACTCTCGGCCTTCATCAGCATCCGGGGTGTTTCCATCTAATCAGGCATCAGTTGCACTACAGCGTCCACATAGTGCAGATACTAGACCTGGAAGTTCCCAGTTATCTCGATTTGCTGAAGCTGTATCAGAGACTTCTGCAACATGGGTACAGTGCTAATTATCTCTATTTTTTATCGTGACTCTGCTAAGTATCATCATTATCCTTTTTGTATCCTTACATCTGTTGAGCTCATGTTACTCTCCTCTTCACTTGTGATTTGTTGCAACAAAGACACACAAGGTCTTATCTTTGTGGGACAGTGAACGGTAATATCATTGGTGTTCTCTGTGGGAACAAGATTGGAATGCTGAGTTTTTCAAATTTTTAGGGTACATGTTGTTTCTCTTAGAGAAAGGTTTTGTAGTGGGTAAGATGATCTGGCAACTTAGTGGCACATGCTCTCCAACAAGCAAGTTTGGAATTCTGGTTGGCAAATAGATTTGATGGAAGGGGGCTCATGATTATTTGACAAACTCCATGTCTTCAATGTTTTTTGTAGGATAGTGTGTTCAATTTACCCAACTTTGCATTATCTACGATGAAATTATCTTCACTCTTCAGTATTTCTCACCGTTTTCTACAGGGAGTTCCAACAAAGAATGATGGGTTTTCTTTGACTTCTGGAGATTTTCCTTCTCTTGGTGCTGAAAAAGAAAGTTCTGAGAAGAGCACAAAGCCACAAGGTATCACCTATGAAGCATACAAATTATTGTCATTCATGCATGCCAATACTTTCATTTCAGAATAGCTCTCTGTGGTCTTTTCAAAAATTATAATCGGCATTTTCTATGTTTAGCACCGAGTTCATTTTGTAATTGGTACTTCTAGATGCGATTCCCTTGAGAAAGTTTTTCTACATAGTTATTTCAACAAACTTAAAACTTTCAGGGACTGGTACTTCTGGCTTTCTGTTGGTTGACTACTTTTATGATCTTAGATGGCCTCCTAATATGTGCCTGTTGACTCAAGTGTTGAGGGTCTTAGGATTACCTATATATAATGTGATGTGATTTTATGTAGTAGATACGTTAGACATGGCTCTTAGAAACTACAAATTTGCAGATGCTGGACCTCAGGCTCGTCCTGCATCTACGTCTGGAAGATCTGTGGAAGAGCGAGGTGTGGATTGCACAGAAGGTTCTAATTCTCAAATCTCTTTTTCTATGTTTTGGGGATATAACACAGATGTTGGCATCTCATTACAAGAGTTAGTTATGTTTATAATTAATAATTGTCTCTTAGGAGAAGGCCATGTTGCCCTCACAGGTTTTCATGTGAATTCTTCTTATTGCTCGTGGGCACTTCATCTGACCATATCGTGTCTTTTATCTGCAGAAGCTAATGAACGGATTGGAGATGTCAATTCCTGGAGAAGAGATAATCAACCATATAGTGAAGATGCACCTAGAGATTGTAGAGAGGAAGGGCAACTAGACTCCCGTGGTTCACACTCTTATCCTAATGCTAATTTTCCTCATCAATATGATGCATGGCGTGGTCCTCCAGTTAATAATCCTCAAGGTGGTGGCTGGTACAGAGGGAACCACCCATATGGTGCCCCAATGGGTCCTGGGGGGTTTCACATGGATCCGTTTCAATTTTATCCTCCGCAAGTTCCACCTGCTCCCGGACATGGGGCTGGTCCTAGGGGTAATCACACTACTAATGAAAAAATGTTCAGACCTCCAATACTTGACTCTTATGTCCACCCAAGGATGCAGACTAGGCCTGGGTTTTATCTTGGTCCACTACCATATGAAGGCTACTATGGTCCTCCCATGGCGTATGGCAATCCCAACAACAGAGACCTACCATTTGCAGGTAGGCCGGCTGGTCCTCACGCTTATAACAATCATTCTGGTCAAGGTGGATATGATACGACTGGAAGCTCAGTGTCTTTGGAACGGAATGAGCCATCACATTCTCAAGAAACACAAAGGCCGTACAAGGTTCTCTTAAAGCCCCAAGATGGGAGGTTTGGGGGCGATGAAGCAAAGCGAGAAGAATTTCTAGGAAATAGACTCCCAAATGCAGAGAAGGTAGCTCAACAGATGCAAACTTCAAGAAATGAGAGGAGAGAGAACAGAAATGAGACAAGTGGTGAGGCACAACCAACTAAGGCAGAAAATGCTGCCCCTATAGATCCCAGTTTGATTCAGAAAATAGAGGGCTTAAATGCCAAAACTAGAATTAATGATGGTTGGCAAAATGCTTCATCTGGTGTCAATTCTGGAAACTCGGTAAATAAAGCTTCAGCAAGAAATCCTCGAACTGGTCATGCAAGTGATAGTAAGAACTCATTACACTATGGTGATTCTGCCACAAACAAAAATGCTGAGCTGACAGCTATGAGTGGACCTGCCATCTCCAGGTCAGTTATCAATTTTCAATAGCGTTTCAGCCAGTTATGCCGTCTTTTACGTCAGGAAAGTTTTGATGTTTGTACCTACAGGAGACCTACTCAACAGACTCAAGGCAGAGCAGATCTTCAGACCAAAGGAAGAGTGAACAGTGAAGGCAATGATGGTTGGCGGAGGACAACTGTTATGTCAGGCTCCTCCCGTGCAACTTTAGCTACAAACTCAGAAACCTTTCCCGAGGTTAACGTAGGTGACTCTTTGGATACTGATTCCATCAGGAGGCCTGGGTCTGGAGTATCTGCAGACCCAAACGACAACCAGGTATAAACTAGTTCATATGATTCTCATTGTTATTTAGACTTTACTTTTTTTCTTGTTTCTCTTCTTTGTTAGTCATCCTTTTTTGGTTTGACTGAGTGTTTGACATGTTCTCTTAAAGCGTTCCACGATGAGAGAGTTAGCCAGGCAGCGTGCTCAACAGAGGCAGAAAGAGGAGGAAGAAAGAGCAAGAGATCAGCGGGCTAAGGCTCTTGCAAAACTAGAAGAGCTGAATAGACGTTCCCAAGTATCTGAGGAGGGTTCAGTCAAGAACTTGGAAGCTGCATCTAATGCTTCTCTCCCTGACATGCCAGAAGATCCTGGGTCTCTTTCACCTGCACGTTTGCCGTCAAACTCAGATAATGTTTTTGTCCGTTCATCTCGTGAGATGAAGACCACTGTTGCAGCTGGAAAATCCGTAGAACCTACCCGAGAATCAGGAACCCCAATGCAAGACGTGATGACTTCAACAGAACATGCAAATAATTTCGGCCCTACTCAACAAGATAATCTTTCACGTGATCGGGATCGTGATGGCGCTGCCTCAAAACAGAAGCGCTTGGGTTATAAGCAGAAGCAAAATATTATATTTGAGAAAAAACCGGCAGGGAGCTCTTTCTCTGGTGCTACTACAGAGGTGTTCGATGTTGTTCCATCTCCAGAGGTTGTTAACGAAGGTATTCTAAGCCATAACTCAGATGTGCCAGCAACGTCAAGCATTTCAACTGAGTCAACTTTCACGAAAAGAAAAAATAACAAGAATGGTAAGAAAAAGCACAAGGCTGAGGAGACAACAACGATGAATAATATGACAAGAGTTGCCGCTGGTAAAGAAACAAAATCGGGAGATGAGTCAATTGAGACTGGTGGGGCAATGGCAGCTAAAATGGAGTTGGGGTCTGTTTCAGTTCCAAGCTTGGATATCAAAGCGTCTGGTGATTCGTCAGAGCAAACCAGTGCCTTCACCAATGAAGAGTCCCAAAGCAGAGCAAAAAACAACTGGAAATCTCAACATTTGCGTAGGACTCAAAGAAACTCACTGGTAAATAAGCCTGCAGAGAAATTTCCTGGCAGCAATGCTGTTATTTGGGCTCCGATACATCCGCAGCAGAAAGCTGATGTCTCCACAGGTGTAGGTAGTCAGAATACTGTCCCTGAGTTTGGCACCTCTTCGAAGAGTCTGCATCAAGGGCAGAGTTGTTCTAAAGCCAAAAGAGTGGAGATTGAAAGATATGTACCGAAGCCCATAGTAAAGGAAATGGCTGACCAATTCATCAGTAAAAATCTAGTAACTGCTGCTCCAGATATGTCAGAGAATGTTTCCCAAAAAGAAAGTTGTGGAAGTGAAGGTACAGGAATTCTCCAACCTTATGGTTCAACTGCAGGGAAATCTGGGTCTCCGTCAAAGTCAAGACACGGGAATGGTAGGCAGGGCAAGCATGGTAGAGAACAAGGATCATGGCACCAGAGAGGTTCTGGAGCACCTACTAAAGCTTTGGAGGATGGACAATTTGTGACCTCAAATCAGCCCATCCGAGGAACAGGGAACTATCATTCTAGTAACCAAACCGAACAAATTGCTGCCAAGGATCAAACCACAAGTAAAGATGATGGATGGAACGATGGCTGGTATATGACTCCTGAAACGCATTACCCTGCTGCTGAAGAAATGGAAACAAGTGCTGTTGGAAAAGATCAAGGAATGAGCATCCACGGTAAGCCGCATGCTTCCAAAAGCAATAAGGATGGAGGAAGTACCTATGGTGACCCTAAAAAAGCCAATAAGAGGGATCCAAATAAAGCTCATATGCAGCACTCTGGCCATGGGTTAAGTCAACCCGATCTACCTGTTACTTCAAAAGAAAGTCGTGGCCTTGGGGATCATGTGTGGCACACAGCTAATAGGACAGGTAAGTATAGTGGTCGTGAAAATACAAGGGAAAAATCTTATGGATCTCAGAAAAAAGATGTTGCTGGATACGAGCATCAAGGGTTTAATACAGAACAGAAAAAGACATCAGCTGATACACATACCCAGCTGCAAAACCGATCTACCAATAAGGAGGTCCAGGTGGAGCAAAATCCGAATAGTATGTTCCCTAAGAACACAGGGCAGAGTCGACGATTTGGAAGAGGGCAGGAGTCACAAGGAGGAGGTTGGGGTTTACCGGCGCAAGAGAATATGCACCATCACCATCAGAGGCCAGCTTCAAACAGAGATAGACAGAAGCAAAATATGCATTACGAGTACAAACCTGTTGGGTCTCACACTAATGACGGAGAGCGTAATCGAGAACAATTGAAAGACAGTTCTCAGACAGAAGGTCCAAGATACAGGGAGAAGGGACAGGAGCAGCAAAGGCATGGTGGATACCAACAGCAAAGGGGTACTAGTACTGGGAGAAAAGCGGATCATGGATTAGCAGGTGAGAGAAACTAAGACTGGCCTCTTTGTTATTAGGTAGTAAGAGCTGAGGATAATTGGTTTTTGAGATATGACAGATTGAGGAAGCTATTTCGTAGGCAAGCTTGGGTGATTGCGAGAGAAGACACATTTGAGGATGTATTGGCAGATAAAACAAAGTGTTTGCTCAAGGGTTATTTATACATTTCAGCGACTTGTTTGAATATGCATATCAACTGTAGTCTTTTGTATACATTTGCTGGCAATTGGACTGACCTGTTTCGTTAAGCCGTTGCTTTTATTGCTGTTTTTGCGTTCCTTAGTTCTCAGAGTGGGAACCATCTAACACTTGCCTACTTTGATTCAAATTTTTTCTTAGACGCCGAGATAAAATTATTTATCACAAATCTGCTGTCCCAAGTCCCAACTTGTTGGGTTTTTGCCCTTTGGTAATCCCAACTTCTACTAACATAAGACATTTTATGATCTATTCGATTCGTTTCCCTAACTCTCGAATTAGAATCCAGACTTCAGAGTTTGGATTTTGGAAACGGTGTTATTTTATCAAATTCCGAGACCATTAATCAGAGATTAATAAAATAAAACAGAGACTGACTGTTCATTTTATTGAATGAAAAATATAAAAATTATTTTATTAAAACTAGAATTGGTCATGCTTTCTTGCGTGTTTATAATATCTAGTTATATTCTTGACCAATAAAATAAGTAAATGGGAGATTTGAAAATTTGGAAAATTAATTATTGAATAGTAATCCAGAAAAGCGTAATATCTAGTATGATTTTGGCTTACTTGGAGTTGTCGGTTTGGGAAATCTTGGTGGATAAGCCAATGTAACCATATAAGTCAATATCTTATTGGCTAAGTCAAAAAATAAATAAAGAAGGGCCCATTAAAATAATAATAAGATCATTAATCGTCGTGGGATTATATATAAACGCGACCGTCTTCATTGTTGGGTTGTTCACGATATAAGCGGATTACGGGTACGCTTCTTTTAGGGATAAATCTTTTCCGATTCCCGATTCTCTCTTAAAGATACTATCTTCTCTTTTGAGAATTAGGGTTCCTTCGTTTTCCTTTCGATTCTCTTCAGCTGATCTGAAACCCGTCACCGATGGATTATTCTACTACTACTGCATACGTCGTCAAGGTACACAACCTTTCTTATCCTCAGTTCTGTTACCGTAGCTGTCGCTGATTCTGGGTTTTCCGGACGATCGTCTCGATTTTCATGAACTGTTGTCATCGTTTTAGGTTTACGAGCTTTATTGTTGCGTGTAATCGTTTTTTTTTTGTATGTTCGTTTTGAATTTCGCTATTGATCGACTCTTTATCTCTCTGTTGGGAAATTAAAGCGTAATTCGAGTTTTTCTGGACTCACTTAGCAGTATCTATCTTCATAAACCCTAAGATAGATTAATAATAGAAGTGATCGTATCGGAAAATCATAAATTGGTATTCAAATCAGTATTAAGGTGTTCGATGGATGATAGCTAAGCTTGTTTTGTTCTTTCAATCTTTTGCCGCAACAACCAGATGTTGTATATTTTATTTATTTCATTCAAGTGATATATTTTTGTTTGTGATCATGCAGGTGAGCTATGGTGGTGTGCTTAGGCGCTTCAGGGTACCTTTTCAAGCTAATGGAAAGCTTGATCTTAACATGGCTGCTCTTAGAGAAAAGATTGCTGCTCTCTTTAGCCTCTCCGGTGATGTTGAATTTTCCCTGACTTACTCTGATGAAGATGGAGATATGGTGGCCCTCGTTGATGATGGTGACCTTTCTGATGTTACCAATCAGCGCCTTAAGTTCTTAAAGATCAATGTGCAGTTGAACTCCGGCACGCCCACAAACTCTATTGCTCCAGAGAGTAGTGGAAGTTCAACACCTGCGGGTATACCTAACAGCCAAAACCCAGTTTCCAAAATCCAAAAGGGTATTAATGAGGTTCTGATGGCTGTACCTAACCCGATGCGTGATACCTTCTCGAAGGTATATACGGACTTTGCATCGAAAGCCGCAAGTTCTAGTCCTGTAGTTGGTGAGATGCTTGATTGCATCTCCAAGCTAGGCCAGCTCTCAATTCCTCAGGAAAGTAATCCTTGCGCACCTGTTACTAAGCCGGGTTCTTCAGGCCCTTCTCTGAGCAGGGAGGTTCCTTCAGCTGGTGAAAAGAAGGATAAATCTGAGAGTAACCAGGCTGGAAGAAAACCTGATTCAAAGAGTTCTGGTCATGTACCAAACTCGTTTGGACTGGGTGCTAGTTTCAACGAGTGTCCCTTTAGTGGCAATACTGTGAATGACTCCAGTCCAAATCCAATTAGCTTCAACAAGCATGGGCGTCGTGCATGCCATTCCAAAAAGGGCAGCAATGGTGATTACTGGACCTCATTGGGTGTATTCCATAAGGGAATCCGTTGTGATGGATGTGGAGTTCTTCCAATAACTGGGCCTAGATTTAAGTCAAAAGTGTAAGGAAGTCTTAACTTGCAAATATAGAAACTATAGACATGTTATAACTTATAATTTGTTTACATATTTTTTCTCTGGTGAACTTATTGTAGCAAAGATGACTATGATCTTTGCACCATCTGCTTTTCGGTGATGGGTAATGAGGAGGATTACATAAGAATGGATAAGCCCGTATCAGTGCACCATCTACATCCTTTTAGAGGACAACTTAGCCAAGTACAGTATTGCTCTTTTTCTGTGTTTAAGATTCCTTTTTTTTTCTTTTTCTTTTTCTATGCTATCTCTCTCTGACAGCTACATGGAATTCTTTCCTTTTTTTTCTTATAGATGTCAAATCCTTGGCTGAACCACCCTGTGGTGCCCCGGCCACCCCATGGAGGTTTACATTTCAGGTGTACTCGGCCTAAGCTAGACAGCCGCTTTGTCCTTGATGTAAATGTACTTGATGGAACAGTTGTTACTCCATCCGCTCCATTCACTAAGATCTGGAAAATGAGAAACAATGGTTCGTTGGTGTGGCCGCATGGCACACAGATGGTCTGGATCGGTGGGGACAAATTCAGCAACTCATTGTCTGTTGATTTACAGGTTTAATAACTATTTCCTTAGTTTTCAACTCTTTTGCTTGATTGGTACCCTTAAGTTCCACATACAGATCAATCATGTTGTTTGAATTACACTCGGTTGCTTGAGTCAGCTGCTTCTCTGCACAAAGTGACAATAGCTGTTTATTTGTCTTTACGCATGGCAGATTCCAGAAGAGGGTGTGCCTATTAACAGTGAGCTTGACGTCGCAGTTGATTTTGTTTCACCAGAGCTACCTGGTCGATACATTTCTTATTGGAGGATGGCTTCGTCTAATGGTGCTAAGTTTGGGCAACGTGTTTGGGTGTTGATACATGTACTTACTAGATCTTTACTACTTCTTTCCTTGAATGTTTGTCTCTCCCTACTAAATGTCTTTGATTCCTTTAATTCTGTTGTGTGGTCAGGTTGATGCATCTTTGAAGGGTTCTGCTGTGAATGAGTTGCATGGACTGAACTTGAATGTCTCCCCTGATGAAGCATTTTCAAGAGCATTTACAGGGATCGATGTGAATTATGAGTCAGCTCAGCCTGGCAGCAGCTCCATCGTTTATCCTGTGACAGTGAAAGGTGCTGATCTAGAACGTGAAGTTGATGAAGCACAAATCCCGGCAAAAGAGGACCTGTTGGTTGCTGACCCTCATCCTGCTATTCCTCACACACTTACTCCATCGTCATCCTCTTCATCATATAACATGGTCGAGGTCCCAAATATGCCTACTGTTGAGGTCTTGTACGGTGGATCTTCATCCGCAAAAGACACCCCAGTTCCTCTGCAAGAGGATATAGAAAAGAATGACGTGGAGATAACCATGCTCAAGGAGCTCGAGGAAATGGGTTTCAAGGAGATAGATTTGAACAAGGAGATCTTGAGGGACAACGAGTACAACTTGGAGCAGTCTGTTGATGCTCTCTGTGGAGTTAGCGAGTGGGATCCAATCCTAGAGGAGCTACAGGAAATGGTAAGTGTGTGGGTTTTGTAATTTAAGAATTGATTATTAGAGTGGGATGTTGAAAATGTTGTGACTTTTTGCAGGGCTTCTGTGATGATGTAACGAACAAGAGGCTGCTGAAGAAGAACAACGGGAGCATCAAAGGCGTGGTGATGGATCTCCTCACAGGGGAGAAGGAGGCTTGATGATTCTAGTAACTCTTAATCTATCTTATCTATCAATCAATCAGGATAAATTATGTTATTATAAATAAAAACCTGATTCTCTAGTTTGGTTTCGTGTGGGCGTCACTTGCGACCCACTTGGGGTGTTGTCCTTTGCTTCGTGTTGGATATTATGATGCTACTTACTATTTGAAATAAGTATTATTGTTGTAAGACGTTGCTGTTTTCTTTCTTATTTCGATTTATTTTCTGTTTGATAGATTATGCTGCTCCATTTATTCTTCAACGAGTCTTTCGTTGCTGCGACATATTAATTTACATTTTGGTCTCTCTCATCTGACTCGATCATGTGCCATTTTCATTTGGCAAATAATCAATGGTGAAAAGCTATATTGTCTAATAGATTGAGATTTCGAAAATTAGGGTTCAAAAGCAACCACCTGCAAGCCTCTATTTTCGACAATTGTTTGACTCAGTATTGGAGTTGACGATTTAGTCTGTTTTCGTCTACTGCCACCAATCAAAACCCTGCATCAAGCACGGGATTGTGGTGTGGGATACTGTGAGCACAACCAAATGAGCAAATTGAAAATACTCATCATTGAATAAACTTTCTTTGGTTTAAATTTACAAGTTTGGAGTAACATCAATCATGAGTTTGTTTAAAACTCCCTGAGGACGAACGAGCAAACAAACTCATAAGGCTATTTCTGCTCTTCCTATTCTTCTTCTTCTTCATCTTGTAGCCATTATCCGAAGACAAGCTACTGTGTTCTTCTAAAGTAAGTTCGCGTTCCAACTTCTTAGAGACTGAAAGAATCTCGTGCGAATCCCACAGAGACTGTCCGAATTCCCAATTCAAAAACGACGGATGATGATGATGCTTTGTGGACAAGGCCTCAGTTTTGAAACGTGAAGCCTTACCTTTGACAAACGCTTGCTTTCTTTTCGCCTCGAACTCTAAAACGGTATGTTTTGAGGTTTGGGAGTGGCTGAGCCAAGCCTGTGCTGCTGCCTTCATCAACTCTACTCTCTTCTTCTTCTCTTCTTCTTCCTTATCATCTTTAGCCTCTCGTTTCTTTCTCATCTCTCTTCTTCTCCATTTGGGACTTTTGGGGCTCCAACTCCAAGTTTTTATTATGTATGGTTTATTGTCAGCCTTAAGTTTCTTGTTCGAATCTACTCGTCAGTGTCTTGTCTCTTCCTTTCTTTTCTTTCTTTGTATATTATTTATTTTCATATCTTGGTTTTTCTCAGCCTCTGGATTTTCAGATGACTTTGAAAAAAAAAAAAAATCAGATAACTTGGCTTCTGACAGGTCACAAAAGTAGGTCCCCACAAAAGTGAGGAAACTTCCTAAAACAAAAGCATAAGCCAATTTTTATATTGGCTAGTGATGAAGGAGATGGATGCCCCATTCAACATTTTTATTTGATTCAATCTTGAATTAGAAGTTTATGCTAAAATAGAAGGTAAAATAAATGCTTAATTTCAGATGATGAAGAGATGTCATCAGTCTTACCTATGCAAAATCTCATACAAAAGTGAGTTGATTCTTACAGCAAATATGTCAAACTAATATAAGAAAAGAAGATAGAAGATGCTAATTGCTAAATATATATGGGGACTGAAGACTTAAGAACTCAATTTTAAGAGAACGAGGGCTAGTGTTTATTATAAGGTCGAATTTAAATTTTTTTTTTTTTTTTTTGCATTGATCAAATAATTAGCATAACACTTTTCTGAATAAACCAGCTCCATTGTTATTTGTTTATGACCTTACAAAATTGGATCATTCGGGCAGTTCAGCCTTCTCTCTCTTAGCTGTCTCTATCATTGTACACAAGAAATTACTTGGATCATGGCTATATGGATCTGCAAGTGCTGCGTGCGCTAAAAACGGAAGTTTCCTCAGTGATCTCCCACTTAAACCCTGCACATCAAAAAGTTGATCCAAATTCATACTTTTGAACTTTTTTCAGAGTATTCTCAGTTGTATTTTCAATGACTCACACTACTCAACAATCAGAACATAAGTGTTCCCAAAGACTGACCTCACACCCTTTTGCAGCTTCTATCAACTGTTTACAGAACCAGGGAACTGTATTTGTATCATGAACCTCACTTTCATTTGCCTTTTCTTTCAAACTTGAAAAGCTTGGAATAGAGAGTCCATCACAGCCCTATACCAAGATTTTATGGAGCTTGTAAGGTATAATCTCTCTTCCTTCAGTTTAATTAACAGGAAAAGACGGAACTAGAAACCTATAAGGGGTGGCTCTTATATGGTACCTGGAAACTTGATATGATTCCTTTACTTATTAACTCCTCAACACAAGACCTTAATATTTCATAACGAACATGAAGAGTTGGAGGGCCAACATAAGCTTTTATGTCAGCTCGATCCACGAAAGCAACATCTGCAACAAGAATATTCATGTGTGAAGTATCACAAAACGTGAATGGCAAACACAATTTCAGAGAGACTGAGAAATGAGAATGAGAATGTAAAGCACTAGTAGCAAGGTGAAGTCATATTCCTATTGCGAACTCAATGCTGAAGATTATCTAGGTCAAAATAAGGATTTATAAGAGAAAAAGTCATAAGGCTAAGGACAGGATCACAATAGGTCACCAGCTTACCAATAGCAGTAGTTATGTTTGACGTTGTAAGGATTATCACATTCGGTGCTGATTTCAATTTGTCCATTTGGGTGAGTAGTGCATTCACAACCTGCAACAAAAACATAGGGAGATTTGGTCTTCGAGGATTAAGAATTATGCCTTCGCAAATACTAGCTGTATATGAAATTTAGAAGTAGGTTGTCTACCCGGATAGAATCTGAAGGTTCTGAGCCAGACAATGCAGCTTTTCGAGCAGCAGCAAGACTTTCAACTTCATCTGCAGGCAAAACAATCTCAGGCCTAATGGGAAAAACAAGCCTGCAACTATAGAAGGCTATGAAAAAATCATAACTCACCGATCAAAACAAATACTAGATTGCCATCTTCCTCCACCATCTCTTGGATTTTTTGGAAAAGCTTGGCAACCTATATTGTGGAATTAGTAGACATAGTGAGAATAACATAATAATAAAGGATTTTCTTCTACAATAGGCCCTATAACTTTACAAGTGTTGGTGAAGTTTGTGATATCACTGCTAGACATGAAAAATAAGATTCCCAAGTCAGCCTACTATAACATGACAGAAATTCAATGGCTGTGATCAGTGAATAAAGTAGAATAAGTATTGAAAATTCACTGGCAGCAAGCGATAAATAAAGTAAATTAGGCATTTTTTCTTTGAATATCAAGTGCAGTTATAAGTGGTTTCTTAATTACATCGAGTTGAAACATAAAGGTAGCCACAAATCTGGTTGAAGTCCAATAATCCATGAGTAGAAAGTCAGCTTGTTGAACAGATCTACTGTGTTCAATGCATGCTAAAGGGAAAACTAAGACAAGAGCTAAAGAGAGAAGAGTATTGGATCATACCAGCTTGCCACTTTCTGAGAACCATTTACTAAATAGAGAGTGAGCATTGACTTCAATCAGTTGGCAATGTGGATATCTGATGAAGTTACCATAAATCAAAATCAACAATGATAGATAATCTAGAAAACAAGTCAATATAGATTATTCTGACAGATGAACATTTTGTCCAGAAGAGCACCTGGAGTTGCACCGAATAGAAAGCTTTTGAGCCAACGCTTTGCAAAGAGATGTTTTGCCAGTACCTGGTGGTCCGTGCAAAAGAATAATCCTGAAGAAAATTATAACAAATCATGAAGGCTAAATTGATGAAATCAGGCACAGGAAAAGAAAATATCAGATCTAGACACCAAAGAACAAACAAAACGGCATCAAACAAATTCAGCTTCCTAAGCAACCATTTATCTGAAATTTTCCATAATAATCTCATGCTATAGAATAGAAGCAACCATAAATAAGAATTGCCAGGCATATTTGGAGAATAGCATGTACCAAAAAACATGCCAACTTTCCTCACCTGTTCCATGATACGAGGTTTGGATTTACACCCTTCTGCGTGAACAGCAACGCACTTGCAGCGTAACGTAGTAACCGTTGCTTAAGTCCAGATTCATATATTAGGCTACACAAAAAAAAGATCCAGACCACTGAATAAATTGTTTCAGAGCCATAACTGCTTTATAACCATGGCAAGACCATAGTTTTAGACAAACCTTTCCCATAAGCCATCAAACTCCTTTGCAGGTAGAATCCATTCATTAAAGCTAGCAGATTGTCCATCTGCGCTCAAGTCCTCACATGGTCCTTCCTCGAATAGCTGGATGTAAATTACAAACAAGTCATGTACCCAAGTCACCTAAAGAAAAAAAAAAAGTTCGTCGCCTATTCAAGTCATTCAGGTTTGCATTTACCTGATAAGCATGGACAACTGGCTTCACTTGCCAGAACAAGAGAACATCATTATTTTTCACCCATTCCTCTAGATACAGAACCCAAATATACATCAGTAACATTAAACCCGGAAAAGAGATTTAAATTTTCACAAAACTATGCTTAGTATGAAATGCAAAATCCTCTCAAATGATACTAAATTTATGAAATCTAAATACCTGTATCACAAATGCATATTCTTTGCACATTTTCGATAAGAAACAAGTCGTCTGCAGGAATCAATACCAATCCATCTACATAGCTCATGCTTCTCTTCTCCAGCATTCTAGAGCAAACACAAACTATCCCATTATCAAAACAAAAAAAAAAGAAAATCAGAGTAAAGAATAAGAAAAGCAATATGTAATTATCAAACCGTTCTACAGATCTCTTGACATCCTCTAGACGAGCCGTGCTTGAGTACTTTAAGCAAACCTCAACTAGAATAGAAACACACAGAGAGAGGTAAAGAGGAGCTCAAAATGAGAACTACGATGGATTCAGCAGCTAAATCAAAATCGAAAGAAGGAGAATTGATGTTACCAGATACGAGGAATTTGTTCTCGTGGAGGCAAGGAGGAGGCGAAGGATTGACTGTAGCGATTGGCTCTGCGACGGTGGTTTGCTCAGGGATAGTCGTTGCTTCAGTTTGAATTTGGTGAGAGAGCTCCACGGAAGCGTTAGGAAGAGTAATCGTGTCCTCCACCATAGGAATTTGCTCGGCAATCTCCATGGGAGTGCTCATGGTGTTCTGCAGATCGGGAAACGCCAAGGCCGAGGAAGTTTTCAATTTCAATTTTCAGATTTTTCCCTTCCTCCGGGAATAGGCGGGATTCCCCATTACCTTTTTTTTTTTTTTTTATAAATGGTGTTTGGCAATTCACTGAAAAATTTAGGAAAATTGTGAATAAATTTAGGATAAATTGAATAAAAACTTTTAGTTGTAGTTCAAAAGATGAGAAATTTTCTTTATCTAGAAATACAATATATGACGAATTTATTTGAAACTTAGCATTTCTGAATCCTTCAATTATTTCAATTTTATCTTGTTATATTTAACTATTTTGTTAGTTAAATCATATTTATAAAAATTTCGAAACTAATGTTAAAAGCCGAATTTTAAGTATATATATAAAAAAAAAATTCCGATCCGATTTTGTTCCAACTTGATAACAAAATAATGCTAACACGAAACAAAAGAAAAACAAAATATTTCTAACATTAAGAAAACACCAAATCAACGCTCCCTTTATTCAAAGCTAATGGACTCACCTCCTCTGCTCTAATTTTGCCTTCCTCTTCTCCTTGACAAAGACGACTAACAGAAAAACAACGGAGAAGACACTGAAACATATGGATGCTATGTCAAGCAAAACGTGACAACCACTAATGGCCTGAACAGTGAAGAGATTCGTCGTCCTTCTATCATCCGAGCTCTGCCCGTATGCTACTTTGTGGCCATTTCCATCAATTCCATAGACACGTACGAAGTAGGTTCCACTGGGGATATCAGGTTCAATGATCCAGTCGAGTGATTGAGGGGTCATGTCATATGGCTTGGACACAATCTCGTAAGGGCAGCTTTTGTCCTTAGAAATCTCGTTATGGGTTTTCCGCCACGGTCTATCAACTTGGCTAATCGGTGCATAGCAAAGCTCGACTATGATTCTCTTAAAGGTAGCATGTGCATCGACTTTGGCCAACGACTTTAGCTTCCATGTTATCTTTACAACATCTTTTCCACCTTCCAAAACTTAAGATATACATGTGCAAATTAAGTATAAAGATTTATAGTTAACATAGTACGGTCAATTTTATCAAACAAAACTCACAAAAGATCACAAAGTTAAGAGTTTGAATCTTGCATAATAAAGTACTCCTCACTATACCATAATCAATTTCTAAAAACCAATGCTTTAAATGTTTAGCTGAATAAGCTGGAGAGGAATTTCACTAAACCCAATTACGGATTAGTTGCATATTTAAAAAGTTATGGACCAAATTAGAAAAAAATTCAGTTATAATAAAAGGATACGAAAAGTTACAAACCTACACCATCTTTTACGGGTTTAGCGGTGACCTCGAGTGAGTTTTCGAGATCAGTAAAGAGTCTACCTTTAGTTGCTCTACTGCTCGACTCGATGAGTGAAAATATGAGAAGTAGGACGAAGCAGAAAGTGTGTATGGCCATCTTTGAGTTTAGAAATTTTAGAAAGAAGAAAATGTTTTAGTTTTAGTTTTTATTGTAGCAAGGACTCGCACATTTTTTTCCTCAATTGATTCTTCTCGATCAAATGGGATAAGCTTATTCCAACAAGATGCCAATATCAACCGCACATTTGAGCCGAACATCATTAAATGCAAAAGGACTCAAGGGGGAGATTTCAAACGCCATTACTCGACACAAAACTAGTTGAAGTTTAAACCAATTGAATTGTGTTTAGGGCCGGAGAACAATGCACAAAGCAGGGAAAATAACATCACTAGTTAGACATGATAGATCCTAAACCGACAATATGATATCTCTGAATTTGGGTTAGATTACCACACACGCACCACTCATTAGGATTAACTAAACTCCACATATAACTTAGGCTCATACCAATGTCATGACACTTGTTCTAGTCCATTCAAGGACTTGTGAATATTACAAACCGCATTGTAACTGCATATCAGTCGATTCAATCCCAATACGAACTTGACTAAAGATCTACGTTGTAGTGTAGCTCTCAACCAAACAACGTCAGCACAACAGTCACACTTTCCGTTCTTCCTAAACTTGGTATCATAATCAATTGAATACAGAACTCTATCTAGTATCTGCTGAATACTTGGTCTAATCAAGATAACAACACTAACAGTTCTGCTAACCAAGTTCTGACCATACTGGCAGATCTAAAATACAATTAACACAAAAATATTATCCATATTTCTTATGTTATCTGCACTGAATCTATTGAAGAACTATGACTTGAAAATATATGTTCATCACCTGAACACAGAAGAAGTACACCTCTATTCCACTAGAGGCTACAAAAAGGTATCTTTAGCTAGAGATTTCCTTTAATCCATAACTAAACCCAAAACAGATAATCTGATATAAATTCCTTGCTAAGGACTTATGGCAGTTCACAAAAACAACTTGTATCCAATCAATTGAAACTAGTGTGTAATTACAATCATAATGAAAAATAAAATAAAAAAGTAATCCTTTCAAAATAATCATTATATAAATAAGGGTTGGTGATTACACATTCTGCATTTAAGATAAAAGATCATTCAGGAAACTGGAAAAGTCTAGTTCTCAAAATCAGTGCTTTGCATACGATCAGTACCAACAAGAGATAACTTGTTCTCATATACATCGATATATCCAAACGAATACGTACCTGGAGGGCATTCCAAAGCAGCTTCCAGGGATCTATGGTGAACCCCATGAGAATCAACAAAGTATCCTCCTTTATGGTCGTGTCCGGACAAACAAAGGTTAACAGAGTCATACTTGTGTATAATACTCATCACTTCATCAAAATTCCATAACAAGGCTGCTTTGGATGCCACACCAGGGTTCATAGGCACATGCCCACATACAATAACTCTCTGGTTTAATTTGGATGCATCCTGAAGCACACTGTCCAGCCATTGCAGCTGTTTCTCCCCAACAGCACCATTAAACTTAACAAATCTCCTCTCAACATCTACAAGCCCCGCAGGACTGTTTTTGTCAGAGTTTGGGTTCTTCTCTTCAAGTATCTTCAACGCAGCAATTGTATTAGGATGGTCTTGTGGCCATCCAACAGCACTGATGTCATACCCATCTAACACCACAATTCTATACTGAGGAGTTGGTGAGAAATCATAATAAGCATTGCCATCACGACCTGGAATCTTCAGTAATGGAAGCAGCTCTTCACGGGGGAGATTGTAAAGGCAGTGATTACCAATCATATGATACACAGGACCACTGAATTTCTCGAATTCATGAACCAGCTTCTTAGTAGCAGCCAAGGATTGATCCTTGGGACAAAAGCCATCAACAATGTCACCCATGTTAATAACAAATTTGAGGTTTCCATGTTGATTCCAAGTTTCGACAGCTCTTTGCAGGACAAGAATGCTGTTTCTGTAATACCTAGGAACACCTAAAAACGAGCGGCCATCAGGAATATCAGCATATTGAACATCAGCAATAACACCAAAAGAGAAGAGAGGTTGTCTAGCTGCAGAGCCCATTAACCAATTGCTCTGTAAACATCATCAGAAGGCATGTAAGCACACTTGTTACAAAAAAAAAAAATGTCATAATTTGGCTTCAGATAACATAAACCCTTAGAGGGAAAAAAAAAAGGGGCAGGATTTTTGAAAACTTAGATGTTCACAGGCACATGACTACAAGTATATCTCGCAAAAAAACAATTGAAAAAAACTCAAAAAACAAAGGGTGGAACATTGCAATTGAAGATAATTTTTGGAAACATGCTAGTGTTCAGATTTCTTAAATCCATTATAATAATAGACAAATCGTAGACTCAATGCTCGATCTCGGCGTAGATCGTGAATGGAGACGGACGTAATATAGAAAATCAACAACCTCATGGTAAAACGAAGACTTACAAGTTACAACAATAGAGCTTTGCGAGACCTCTCCTCTGCTAGAATCGGACAAGGAACGACCAAATGTGAAGCTGAATCGAATAGGAGAGGATTGGCGGAAATTGAATAAATTGCGTAGAAACTAGAAACAGCTTAAACAGAAAGTGTCAACTGAAGAATTGTTGCAAGTCGTGTAGTTTTTTCCTTCCCGTTGATAAACTACATGCCGTTTCATTGCAGCCTCTTGTGATATTTTATGAGATTTATATTTACTGAATCACTGCAACTGTGTGTTGCTTACATATCTCAACTTCTGTACTTGTAGATTATGTCGAAAATTCAAACTTTAATTCATTTGAACGATCAAGTTTACAAAGATAGACAAATAATAGCCTATCACTATAAAAAGAGTGATCTAAGCATATTTGTTTAATTAATTTCAGAACTCGTGGGGTTGTGGCTTACTACAAACATCATACATATATCTCTCTATTTACACTCGTCAAATCGAATGTCTCAGGGGTTATCTTCTCGGGTGACTCCTCGTGAAAAAAGGATGTCTCAGAGCTTCACGAGCGGTTAGTCTCTCTGACGGATCAAACCGAAGCAGCCATTGCACCATATTTATCAACTCCCCTGCTGAGTGGTCCACTTGCTGCATTATTAGATTCTGCAAATCACACATCACCACTGTTAACACATATGAACACTTCACCAAACCTCAAGTTGGAACATATATCAACCCTTGACCAACCTGAAGCCGAGGAAGCTTCGATACTGCTTTCAGACTTTCTCTTGAGGTTGCCCCATCCGGCCAGTCCAAACGACCTCTTCTCACATATTTCTCTGAGTGCCGGCTTTATCACACAGATAAAACAAATTCGAGTTAAATTCCCGACCATATATATAATTATGTACTTCAGAGCATATGTTTGATGTAACTCACTCCACTTTCTTCAGCATTTGTTGAGGAAAAGGTCCAAGTACACGCTCCATCATTGCTAGATGCTCCAGGTTTTCATGTGTTTGGAACAATGCTTCTCCCTACAAATCTCAAATCTTTCAATTAAACCAAAAAAAAAAAAAAAAAAAAAAAAAATTCATTCCCATAGATTCATTAAAAATTTAACTACTTCAGATACATACCGTGCACAGCTCCACTATGATACATCCAATGCTCCAAATATCACAAGGGTAACTCCAGCCAAGACCTACACACAAGCCACGTCGATCCATCAGTTTGTAATATAACTCTCAGAAGGTAAATACTTGAATGACTTGTTTTACATCAAGAGCTACTCACCTAAAATGACCTCTGGTGCCCTATAATGTCTTGTTGATACGATGTAGTTTTGGTCCTGTCGCTCATAAGTTGTGCTACCAAAATCAATCACTTTTATTGCACTTGATTTAGGCACTCTTTTGTAGCAAGGATCCCTTTGTAATCGGGAGCCCTGTAGCAGAAAACGCAACCAAATTCCTTTAGCACTAAACTCGTTGGCCACACTAAGAGTAAGATCACACACAGTTACATTCAAGATATACCTTGTACTCAGGAATTTTCATATAGTCTGAGGAGATTAACAGAATATTTTCTGGTTTAAGGTCAGTATGAATCATGCGCAAGTCATGCATAACTGCAAAACCAGCCAAAAAAAAACAAGTAAAATTGCCTAAGAAACAGAAAGAGCTGAAATTCAAAAATTTATGATGTAACCATCTCAATGACAAGCAAAACTCAGATGAAAATGCAAGAGCATGTAGATAGAAAAGACTGCAAAGACTACACACATGCTACACATTCCAAGAGTTGCCAGCCAATCTCACGGACAAGATCAATGGGAAAGGAGCGATAATTGTTTTTCCGAAGAAAATCATATAAACTTGATCCAAGCTTCTCAAATACCTGTTGCAACCATTTAAATTCATCCACAAACTTTAACCCCAAAATATTTCCCAAACCGGGGAAAATCATAGACGTCACAAAATTGACTAAATACTTACGATACAGATATGGTTACGATAGTCAAACCAGTTCCGAATTTGTACACAACTGCAAAGAATAAAATAATTCAACCTTTGCCAAAAAAAACTTGGGAACCTATGTCTTACCCCATCAGATTTGTGATGAATGATGAAAACTGAAAAGTCAACAGACAATACATACCGACTGCCACCTTTGTCATGTTTACCAAGCTGTTGCAGCATTTCAATTTCAATCATAGCGGCCTCGCGGTATTTCTTCACACCATGGACAATTTTTACCGCCACCATTTCCTTCCTCTCCCTATCCCAACATTCTAGCACTTGACCAAAAGTACCTACAAGGAAAATATAGGAAATAACTGAATAAGACTTGAGTACAAAACTGGGTCCTGTGAAAACCAAGAAACTCATACAACAACTATAAATACATACCTTCACCCATTTTGCTATATATTTTATCTGCAAAAAAAGAAGAGCATAGAGCAATCAGAATACTGAAATGAAAACAATATACATAAGGTATAGTTACTGGATACCATTTAATCAGTACAAAACCCAGTGTTTGCTTAAAGCCATTGAAAAAAAAAGAATCTAGAGATATTAAAAAGGTAACATCACGATTATCAAAACAGCTCTTGGTAATGGAAAAGTAAGATTACAGCGTGGAGTTAAGTCATCTCCCAGTTCAAACATGTAATGTCCATCCTTGTCATCCTCTCGCCATGGGGGAGAACCATTTCTAGCCACACCCTTAACACAAAGAGAAGAGCTACTATTGCCTGAAGGAACTCCGGACGATGCAAAGCTTGATAAATTTCCAATCTCTTGCCCACAAAACATTCCTACCTGAGCCTACACATATTCATGTACCATAATAGACAGATGAAAACCTGCCACCATCCTTCTACCTCGACATGTTTGAGTTATTTACTATCCTAAGACCTCAAGGGAAAAATCTAAATCCAAACAGGTTTGACTAATATAACGAACTCTAGATTATCCTAAAGCTCTAGAATTCACGCGGGAAAGGTAAATCTGCCATGTAAAGTCAATTACCAACAAGCAGATATGCAAAAAGTCTATGACTTCCGATTCCAAAACAAAATCTGGATCCAAATTCACAGCTAAAGACGCCCGTACTTTCTCAATCATGCATCAGATCAAACGTTGTTCACTAAATACAAACAAATACTAGAAGAAGAAAAAAAAAAGATAACGCAGAAAAAAAGTTGAACCACCTAAACACACTGAACATCTAAAAAATTCAAGCATAGAAAAAGTTTAAATAGATCTGCAAAAACTGGTAAGAACACCACCTAATTCGCACATGAAATTCACCTAACCACGTAAAATTTGATATGAATAATTGATAAATACTTTTTTTTAAACGCAGATCCAGAAGAATCGACATAAAATATAAACCGATCCTAAAATTAAGATAGAATCGAAAATCCAAAGCATTAAAACACAAAACTTGAAATTGAAATCATGGAGAACATGGTATCTATACCTTGGGAGCCTGAGGCAACACATCCCAGCCGAGACGCGCTCTCTTTCTGGGACGACGATCCATGTGAGTATGAGGGAATTCATGCACGCGCTCCATCTCCATAATTTCACAATCAGAAGAATTTTTCAGACAAAAAAAAATCTAATCGGGGTGCTTTTTCAGACAGCCAAACGGCGACGACGAAAGCTTTTGCGTAAACAGAATCGTAGCCTAACCCTAGTTTTTAACCAGAGGAATTGCAAATTGCAAGAGAGAAGCAGTCAGACATAATCTTGACCGTCCACGTGTAAGCACCCGATGTAACCAGGGTTAGTTAGAACTCCGCTGGATTTGACCATAGTTGGGTTGGCACAATAATTGATGCGGGAATATGTTTCACTTTCCATACGAAGAAACAACAACAAGTGCTTCCTATTTCTCTTTAAACGACACGCATTCTAGATGGGGATACGTATTTGGTGTGTTTAAAGTTTAAATCATACGCATTCTATTAGTTTTTTTCTCTTGAGCCGGATATTCCAAACTCTCTTATTAACAGTGTAGATTTAAAACTTACAAAGTTTTCTTAAAATTTTGATTGATTTAAACTTTAAACACACCAAATACAGGTGTAGGATTTTGCACAGCTATGGTTTTAAGAGTTATTGCACTGGTAAAATGGTTCAAAACATGTGTGTTGACAAGATATTTATGACACAAGTTGATAGAGGATGTGGTAGCGGTTGAACAAAAAATGATACAATTCTGCAGTTGGATTTCAGAAGCTTCATGTAATTGGAGGGAAGTTTTAGCAATTCTGCCGTTGGATTTTCAGAACTCAAAGATACACCTTTCAACAACTCTACCTTGCAAAACTACGATCGTCAACAGAATTTACAGTTTCTTTTTTGAGACAAGTATAACCACTTGGAGCTTGGTTATAGAGAAGAGATCCTAATGGCCTCTTAACTCCTGAATATAACGACCAACTTGCTGTGCACCAACGAATAAGGCATCAGCAGCCAGAACAACTCCAAACTAAAAATATGACATGAGACCATCAGTCATGAGGACTATGGTTGACAAAAGAACCTACAAGAGATTTGATTCACAAAACTCACCAGACGAGCAGTATATACTAAACGATACCCCCAACCTTCTTTCGCAGCTTGAGCTCTTTGCTGGTCTGTCCAACTACAAGCACAAGAGAGACCTTTACTTAAAACAAATACAATGCCTATCCATTTTTTTATCCTCATTGTCTTTGAGACCTTTACATTTCAAGCTATGAGAAAATGATAAATTATTACCCAAGGAACTCCGAAAACCCCCCAATTCCAGCAAGCTTCAAGGGTTGATCACCTTCTGTGACTAGATCCTACTATCACATCATGAATGAATTAGTTATCGATGTTGACTGAAACGAAACTGAAAAGGCCAAAAGAACTAAACACAAAGTTGAAAACAGTTGTATAACCTCGTCTTGCGCGGACTCTAAACCGCCTTGCAGCCAGAAAAGATTCTCATACCCTGCATTATATAGTAGCTCGCAAGCAGCCAAGGATCTGATAAGATAAAATTTTCGAGTGAAGCATAACATGAGGATCATTTAACAATAAGGTGAACCCTGTGATTCAAAGTTGTAATATTAACATGCTAATTTTTCATAGAAGACTAATCTGCATTCCACAAGAACTGAGACTATTTGATAATGGATCTCCTTCCCTTCCCCTTTTAAAACCCAAACCTAGATAAAACACCGCGCAATTCTCTGAAAATATCATATATAGGCAGAGAACCTACCCAGCCACTTATTCATGGTTGCATACAGTAATCACATTTTTAAACCAGGGTTAGTTACTCTATTGTACTTGGTAAGGAGCAGTGACTCCCTTATTCCGTTGCTTGTATCACATACCTTAATCCTTTTTGGCAACCAACAATCAGCTCTGCTTCTTTTGGGAATTTCTCCTCAACCTTTGACAAGAAGAGCCTACATAAACGAAGTAGAAAACCAATAAGCAAATAAGTATGTCAAAAGGCACACATGAAGGTCAGCTTACTCTCGCAGACATACCTATTAAAAGATAATGTAGGTGAACCACTCCACCATCCCCCTGTAGAAATGGAAGCATGGTGAAATCAAAACCAAAACTTTTTTTAATAAAATGGGTGCATTCAAGCTCTAGTCTCTATCCTAGATGAGAAGATATGATGATATACATTGCAGATGGTGAAGAAAGTACCCATAGCAAAACTGGTGACTTTTTTGGAAAGAGTTCCAGCGTCAAGGTTGTCATCATTGTCGAAGATAGGAACCCAGGTGGAGCCTTTAACCCATGCCTTACGAGAACAAAATAGAACGGAAAGAAGAAGAATTTCCTCAGTGAAATACTATAGTCCGAGAGTATTCTGATTTCAGACTAACATTTTTGAATAAGATGCACCAAAATGACTTAAGAAGTAAAAACATGGCATGCTAAGGTGAGAAACATGAATCAATTATAACAAGAAAATCCAAAGATGAAGGTAGAAAAATATCATCGACAGATAAGTAGCAAGCAATCTAATAATCCAAAAGCAAGAATGTACCTTGTTGCGCTCGCTAGAGGGACGGACATCAAGTAGAGGTTTGTTAGAAAGCGAAATAGCATAGCCTGCTTCTCTTGGTGTAAGAACCTTCACTTTTCCTTCCCTTAACTATGCAAAACAATAAATTTTTTGACATGTTTGAGTAAGCAGAAGATTTGAACAACAACAATGCTGGTTATTCTCATGATCTATAATAACTCAAATGTCACAATTTGAAGATAGGGGTGAAGAAATTGGCCAAACAAAAATATGCAAAGGAGATGATGATTATACCAAACCATCCCAACGCTTTTTAGCAGCAGCCATGTCTCTCATTTGCTTGACATCAATATCTTCATCAACAGCTTGCATCCTAACAACACCTACTCTCTAACATTCAACAAACAATGACCAAACATAAAGAGAGTAAAAAAAAATCGAATTGCAGAAACGATATAAGGCCATAAAAGCAATAGAGAGTTAACTTACAAAGCGGCGAACAGTCGAAAGGGATGTGGCTAAATTAAGTGAGGTTATCCTGGAGCTCTGGTTTCTGAAAAGACAAGAACCAGAAGCTAATAGAGGATTTAGAACGGGAAGAGATAGAGACTCCATCTTTTTGTGTTCTGAGCTCTTACGATTTTCTTTTTATCCAGGAAATCTAATATGGGTAGACAACAGAGAGAAAAGAAGCGTACACTAAAGACAGTTTCGGGTTATTGGACCGATCATTAATTTTTGGCTTCATTTGAAGCTGCCTTTTATAAACCGACTCGGTTCGCGACACGGCTCATTTGGTTAGATTATATAGTTAGTTTTAAAGTACTCAGATTTCTTCTACCTCGATCATTATCCGCTTACCAGAGAGATTTGGGGAAGCCTAGGACGAGTGGAGCAATGTGATTGGGCCAAGCGAAGCCCATAATCAATCATCAAGCCTATGAATACTTCTCACAACTTCTAACTTCCACCTTGATTTATTCGAGTGCAAGCTTCCGTGCTAAGCCGGATTGAGATGGCTTCTCCGATCGTACGTTAATCGAATCCTGGCCTTCGATACGTATGTAAAACACTGCCTCATAAGTCAACCCACGATTGACTTGAGTTTTTTTGTTGACTATTGTTGGTTGGTTCCGAGCTTCAGTTTGCAAGCTATTACACTTTCAAGTTGGAACATTGGAACATCAACAACAACAAGACATCACACGAACCCTGGTCAAATATAACAATAACTAAAAACCAGTCAAAGGTATCTTTTTGGAAACGGTCAGAGAAGTTACCAAATTGGTTAAATCTATTTTCTGTTGTATCTTAACTTGACATACAAACACACACACCCCAATAAATTGAACGACACTCAAATACAATCTTTGACTTTGACATCAAAACCCCATTATTTATTCGGTAGCTCGACTTCTGTCCAACCAATCCACGCTCTTACGTGCTCTCTCCATTGGCTGAGACTTATCTCTGTATATGTCCACGCTTCTCCTCGACCTCTCCATTTCCTCAAATGGAATCTTCAGCTTCTCGGGTCTCTCTATATGGCTCAACTTGTATTCCTGAAACCTTAGTCTGTCTACGCTTTTCCTCGGTTTTTCTCGTCCGTCCTTGCTCTTCCTTGAGCCATCTACACTATGCCTAGGAGGTTGGTCACACCCTTCCATGCTTCTTCTTGAGAAAGAACTGTTTCTTTTCGATACAGATTTCTCCACAGCGCACACAAACTTCTTCAGATGGCCAATGTATTCAGGAAACAGTTCAAGATCACAATGGTTTCCGCCTTTGAGCCATAGCGGCTCATATTTCTCTTGGCAGAGTTCCCACAGCTGCTTCCCATGTGAGAAGTCAACCACGTCATCGGCCGTTCCCTGCGGATTATTAGACAAGGATTCATACAAGAAAGAACGGATCTTGCAAGACAAACTGCTCAGCCTAGAACTTGGTTAACTCATTTTTTACAATCAATAATGTTTGATCATGAAACTTACATGAATCACTAGGACCGGACATCTCACCAGCGAAATTTTGTCAATGTTCTGAAGAAGATCAAACAAAGTGCTGTCAAGAAGGAAGATTGCTTAAAAAAAGCATTATCTATAATAAATCAAAAGTGTATTATGTTTACCTTGTATATGTCAAACCAATAAGTTCGCTTAACTGGATACATAACTCTAAGCCCAGAAAGAATTGGACTATGAAGAATGGAAGCTCTTAGTCGAGGCAAACGCGCAGCTAGGTCAACGGTTGGACCACTACCAACAGATTGACCATAGAGGATAATGTTCTCCTGCTTTGCTCCATAATTCTCTTCAAGACATTTGTAAGCAGCCTCGATATCAGCATAAGTATTTTGTTCAGTGGGCTGCAACAAAGCGGAGATTTATGTAGATGGACCAACATTTGAATCACAGAACTAATAAGACTTTAGGATCTTTGGTTACTCACCTTCCCTGATGATTGACCATACCCTGAATAGTCATACCTGTAAACATCACAACATATTTAGAGGATTCTGATGCTCCCATGTTATAAGATGGAATTTGTAAGCTTGTGAAAGTAAATCCTACTATATTCAGGTTCTAATCTGAGAAATCAATCTACGCCAGAATCCCAAGTTATACCTGAATGAGCCAAGAAGTTTATTCCATCAAAGAACTACATTTTGGGTATTCAATACTTGCCTCCAGAAACAGATACAAAACCAGATCTTGAATGTCTAGAAATATAAACTTTTCCCCTAAAATCACTTGATGTCAACCAAAATAAGCTTTATCTACCAAAAGATCAAACTCAAACATCTCAGCCTCAAAACTACTTTTTGTCTCCTTGATAAAGGAGACAGTAGATAGAGATCCCCTAGAGACAAGTTTATGGATCTTCCAGTAAAAATCCTAAATTTGACTAGTCCAAAACCTAAACTTTCAGAAGATTTACGAATCACAAATCCGCAGCTTAATAAAATCCACTGAGAGTACAAGTTGTGCTAAAAATTTGAACATGGAAGCTTCAAAGCTAGTTGCAAAAATCGAAAAAGCAGGGATCTTGAGCTAAATATAGAAAGAAAAATCTGATCTGGGGCAATTCAAATCCAGCTCATAAACAAAGGAACTAACCCCATCAAATTGACGCGGAGGTGAATACTAAGCTCGATGAAGAGCTCATACATCTGACCGATGTCTGCAGCATTTCCATGGGAATAGAGAAGAGTAGTGACGGCCATAGGGTACCTGATGTACATGGCCACGATTTCGGTGCCTCGGCGCGTGGGCAGCCTCAAAATATCGACATTTTCTCGATGGGGAAAAGGGTTCATGAGAAAAAGCTCCGATGCTTCATCTCTGACAAGCTTGTACGACGGCGGATTCGGCGGAAAAAACGCCAACTTGGCCGCCATCGAAGAAGTCACACCACCCATCTCTAAGTAATAGAGTCCACTCTATCTCTCTTTCACTCTGTATGTATGTATATATGAATCGTATTGGTAAGGTGTATAAGTGAGAATTTCAGAGAAGAAGACGAAGGTGGTGGTGGTGGTGGTGGTGCTGCTGATGATTATTGCGAGCAAACATTCCTTCTTTTTTCTTTTAGACGGGGCCGATGACCGATTTGAACCTTAATTATTTGTTTTCAACATTAAATTTTCCAAATTCTAATGACATTTTTAAGTTTAAACATTTTTATTATCGAGAACGTAAATGGGGATCTTGTCGCGCTATTGCGTCAAAAACAAGACTATTATCCGGGGATTTGTTATTTTAAAAAAGTTACTACATTTTTGTCTTTTTTTTTTTTTGGTTTGAAATGTGCATTTACAATTAATGGTATGTGCTTAGCCTCATAATTTCCATGATAAATCATGACAGCATGTGTGATTCACATGGATAACATCATAAAGTCCATTACAAGTTGAAGATTCTAAAATCACAAGTTTGTGTAGGTAGAGTTGTATTCTATAATTAAAAAATATGATCAAGATGGATTTAATTATTCAGAAAAATGATTTAGTTTTAAAAAATCTTATAGAAAGAGATTGTTTTAATTAAAAATGAAAAAGAACTCTTGGGATAGTATTAAACTAGGAATTAAGATGCATAAAATGAAATTACAGGTTGTAGGGTTTGAGGGTACACGTGGAAGGTTGGTTGCCCTTGAAAGAATTTACTGGCGGGATCATGGGAGGGGACCAATACAGTCCCTCCATCTTTGTCTGCCCTCAACTTTTTTTTTGGTCGTAAAACAAAACTCAATTTATATTCGAAATAGCAGAGTAATTTTATTTTATATTCGAAATACTAGCAGAGTAATTTATATTCGAAATAGCAGAGTAATTTATAAAAATAATCAAATAATATAAAAAGTGTAGTAACTGAATATCAAATGTCATCAAACGATGAACAAATATATATAAAAACTTATCTTATAGAATTATTTTTTTATAAATTACATTTTCACGTTTTCTTGCGGACGTTTGAATGATGGTAACAATAAAAATAATTTTTAATATAAAATGTGAGGATCCAAAAAATAATTAATAGAAGAGGAGGAAGGCAAAGAGACAAATGTGGAAATTAATGGAATGGCTGGTCGAGAAGCTAAGGCTAAGCATGTTGGGATAAGAGAGATTGGAAGAAAGTTCCAAGACGAGATCAGGCCAACAAATGAATCATCAATGTCGCTCTATTCTCATACACTTTGTTTCCCCCCCTTTTCTTTTTGGCTTTAATTTGTTCTTTCTTATGCTGTTAGCCAGAGTAGCTACACATGCATGAATCTATGGACCATTTCTAGTATCCCGACGAATGTAGCATTTCTATATTCTCATAAAGAGACTCAACGAGCACGATTGAGGCTTTTAATTTGCTTATGGTTTTGTCTTAAAGGTATGCTTTACTAGAATGAAATCTACCATCAGTTAAACTGAATCTTATCATTTGTTTTCGAATTTAATTTTATAAGGTTTGACTGCCTCGGCTTCTCTTAGTCTATTACGTACCCTCTAATTTTAAGCCCATTGTATAAGAAGCAGAAAATCCAATGATCCACCCAAATAAATCAAATAAGGTGTAACCTTGACGTCTTATTTTGCTTGGAGTTATCCTTGAATTCATTGAGTTATAAGTTAGTTAGTTATGAGGACTTAGCCTCGAATCAGGTCATTTCTTTAGGTCATACAAATCATTCACCTAGCTCAAATGATCCTTGCATTGTAGCAGTTACTACTTACTCTCGATTGCAAAGGCACAAAAAGAGAGGGGTTTTCTCGTCTTGAACTTGAAGTAGAGTATGGGACGCAGAAAAGTAATCACTCACTGAGGTGAAAACTTTAATTCACGAATAAAGGGTAAAGGTTTAGCAACGGTGAGAGAGTAAGAGAATTTCACAAAAATCGCTTAATCATTTGTTCTTGGTTAACAAGGGAAATGAGACACAGACAGAGTGTGTGTGTGTGTGTGTGTATTTGAAGACGAGTTTCTTGTATTATTGTCCCGGTAAACTTTCTAATGGATTTTGGACTAGGACGTAGGTGCTAGACACAGATTTTAGTGGCTTTGCATAGGATTATCCATAATTTTATACGTCTCATTACTTGAGTTAATTTAGGCATTTTAAGCTATATAAAGAAGTGTAGCTTCGTATTATTCTACAGTTTACGGGTCTCAGAGACAAGGACTTGCATTTTATGTTAAACGGAGAAAAATGTATGATGTTATGCACTCCTAACTTTTCAATGCACCAAGAATCATCATGAACTAGACAAATGGACTGAAAGTTATAGCCAATTGAAAGACTGATATCAGTCTGGTAGGCGACCACAGAAGATGGTCCACATCACCGACTAACAAAGCAAACAACGCAAGATCGGCCAAAAACCTCCGACTCCTAAAGCCATCGTGAACCAGAAACTTGCCTAGGTTTGACGACTGCTGCTTGGTGACCATTTACTTACTAAAACGAAAACTCTTTTGCTGTTTAATGGACACGGCTTTTATGTCATTGGTTAGCCATGTAGGATTCAATAGGAATCTCATGAATGAGTCTTGATAAAGTTTATGATGTATGTTGGTACGTGATTTGATGATTTGAACATACTGTTTGCAGCTAAGACTAATTTGTGCATTTTGCTATAGAAGCATCTCATTCTCTGGCGATTAGGGGGTGACTAGTTGCTAATATTGGAAGATCACCGACAAGGCATGTCACCGAAAGTCACATTGAGGATATGGAAGTTTTAACAATGAATGATAGATAATCAAAGAGAAGCAATACATATTACTTTAGATGATACTTAACTTTAGCATCCAGAGTTAAGGCAAAAAAAATATCGTCAAAGAGTAAGAATCTCGTCTAAACAAAATGCAAGAGAGGGAGAGAGAGGGCACAAAGAGATCTCAGCTTTAATATCAACGACTTGGACGCTCCTCCGCTAGATTCACTCTGATTGCTCTACCTTTCATGTTCTGTAAATAAAGACACAAGGAAAGGTCGATTGAGAGATACATCATAAAATCATGTGAACTGCATAAGCATAGCTATATATGAGGAAAAGGAGAGGTACCTGTCCATCAAGAGCAGTGATAGCTTCATTGAGTTCAGACTCATTAGACATTGTGACAAACCCGAATCCACGTGAACGACCGGTCTCTCGATCATAAACCACTCGAGCTTCCACAACTTTACCATGCTCACTGAAAACTTGTTCTAGACGACCATTGTCCACCTCCCATGGTAGATTTCCCACATAGACTCTGAATGCAGGTTCATATACCCGAGGTGCTCGTTCTGGACGTGATCCTCTTGGAGCTGCCTTGTTAACTGTCAGAAGCCGTCCGTTCAGATCCTGCAAAACATGAAAAAACCAAACACAACTCACATATTAAATCATCCCCAATACAACTCAGCAACCAAAATGTCTCAGGCACAAAAAAAATTCCATGCAGATGAAACAAATGGGCATAGGTAGCAAACAATTGAGATAACCCCAAAGCTTACATATTCGATTGACACAAAAAAACGAACAGAGAAAGTGTAACAAATAGTGGACGAAACTAAAAAACTGTTATTTTTTTTGGAGCAGAAAGACAAAAACTAAGTTAGATTAAGAACAAATAATGCCACTTATGAGCCACAAACAAAGGAACAAATACTTGAGACATGCTTGAAACATATAAACTTACATAACGGTTGAACTTCTGGACAGCTTTCTCAGCTTCTTCCACTGTTCTCATTGTCACAAATCCAAACCCACGACTCTGGTCAGTTTCCCTGTTGTATATAACCTTCAACCAGAAGAATTCAAAGAATAAGCTAGGATTAACAACATTATCTCTTCAACTAAATAAAATGGACATGAGAACCACAAGCATGATGAAACCACATCTAATGTAACAGATATGAACAACTCAACCTACACAATTCTGACCAATTCAATAATTTTCTCAAATCAGCGATGCTCTAAACACAATCAGAAGCCAAGAATTTCACTTTGATGCTTATTGCAATGCACACAAGCTCAACGTTGTCTAGACAACCATAAAGCACAAAGAAGAAATCACAACTAAATTCACCTCGGCGATTTCAACAGTTCCGGCTTGGTTAAAGAGCATAGCCAAGGCTTGGCTATCAACATCATAAGCCAAATTTCCGACAAACAGCTTAGCTTCTTCCGGTGGCTCCGGGAACGAGCCTCCTTCGCTCACATCTCCTTCCTCATCTTCTGACTCGAAGGTACCCTCGTTCTCCTCAACGGCGACGGATGCACTACCTTCCCCACCTTCTTCAGCCCAATCCGAAGTCTGAGCAACGAAGGAAACAAAGGGAGATTTTTTAAGGTGGGTTTTGGTTTTGAGAGATAGGGAGAAGTGGGAGAAAGAGAGAGGTAGATTGATACGTCCGGTAAGGAGGGAAAAATTGGGGGAGTGAGTTCTGGAAGAAGAGATAGTGGAGATGGAAGGATGGGAGGAGAAAAGGGTTGAAGAACAAGAATCAGCCATGGCTAAGGGCTTCAAGCTTGAGGTAACTATTGAAGAAGCCATTGCTGAATTGTGAGAGAGAGAGAGTGAAGGAGAGGAAGGGAAGGGTTTTAGAACGGTGGGCGAGATAAGGATAAGGAGGGCCGAGAGAAAACGCAAAGAGAAAATGGGCTGATTCGTTACTAAAATTAAATTTCATTACAAGAAAAAAACCAAATATTCTTTTAAGTTATTTTTTTAACTTTGCAGAGAAAATTGTACGAAAAAAAAAACTCATATGGAATTTAAATGATTAATGGAAAAAGGAAAATATACCGTTCAATTTATCTCTTAGACAATTATACTTTTGGTCTAGCTCAAAACAGAAACAAAGAAGGTATTATCATTCACGATTTATGAGAGGAAAAAAAATTCATTTTTTTTTAGTTCTCATTTTTATCTATATTGAATCTCTTCAAGGTAAAGTTATGACAATTTATCACTTTTTCATACGATTTCGTAGTTTGGTTTTTCGTTTAGGATTTTTGGGTTTCTACTTTCTACCTTTAGATATTGGGCTTCTTTGTTTTCCGGTTTGAATTATGTAGTTCCATTTTGTCAATATTGGGTTTACAATTTAGTGGTTCAGTTTAGGGCTTAAATTTAACTTTTTAGCAGCTGAATAGATGTATAAACAATGAGTTACGTCTTGTAATGTTTTCTAGTCAAAACTCAATTAGAAGTATTTCAAGATGGTGTAGGTGCCAAAAATAAACTATCATATGTGTATCAAAGACAAAGAAGAATCTATGACGAAGATATTATGGATGCAACTCAACAATATGGTACAGGGCCAAAAAAAAAAGGGGAGAAACTAGAAGATCAACATTGAATAATGCTAGAAATGGGAGAACGAGTTAGACAAGAAGCTTTTTTTTTTTTTTTTTTGTATACAATCTCACTTTCCTGCTCCATGAACATTCATGTGGGTAACTGTCATCAACTGTTCTAACCATAATTTTTCAATAGGAGCTACTATTTATAGACGGCCAGTAATATTATTTACTTTCCGATTTTTTTATTGCAATGGTTCACTTTCCTCAAACTACATGTTTCTTGGGTCTCAAAAACTTGTCCTACATTAAGTAACATGTTTTTTTAACTAACTCTTGAGGGTTAGTCTTGAGATATTCACCGTTAGAATCATTTTGGGGGTTAGTCTTGAGATATGTAGCATACAATTTGAACTTCCACTCGAACTGGATTTACTTTTCCACAAAACAAAGTCTCATTTTCAACCATATTTGAGTTATTTCTCGACATCCAACCGGCTGAAGCTGATTCGATCTTCTGAGCTCTAATAACTAGTTTTGAGGTTCAACTAAGAATCGAATTGATAACCTCGTTATAATCTCTTTACGAAACATTCCATTTGTACATACAAGCTTTATGAATTCATTATTACAAGGGTTCGAGTTAGGGCCGGCGCTGGTAATTAATGGGGTACAAGCCAAATTTCTTTTTTGACCTATTATAAGTGAATTAAAAATAAAAGGGAAAAAACAAACAAATGTAACGCATGGGATTCGAACTCGTAATTAGTTGTCGTCTAAAATGATACACCAGCCAACTCTGCTACCGAAGTTTATTAAAATTGGCCGAAATTTTATTTAAATTATAAACTGCCACCGTGTGCTCAGGGCCGGGCCTAGTTCGAGTTCCTCTGGGATATTAAATTAATTTGTAACCAAATCGAAATTACATAAGTGAAAGACTCAAATATCATAGCGCCCACGTGACGCACGAGCTCAACTCACAACATGACCATTAAAACCTCTGGCTTAACTCTTAAAAAATAAAAACCATGTAAAATTCTCTAACTAGTTTGATTTATATATTCACATAACTTGTTATTCACTGACTCGCCAATTCGAATCAGGCACACACCAACTACATCACATCATTCGTTGTGACCGTAAGATATTGCACATGGCATCCTTCTCTGTGACCATAAGATATTGCACATGGCCAAAAAAAGTTCTATTATATTTGTCCATTAATTACTTAAATTATTTTTTTATTTGTTAATTTCAAAATTTAAATTTTAAATGTATCCCACAATCAGTGGACAGTACAGTAGTCAACACGAACAGGAGACCAAGCCATCAAAAGTAGGGCTGCTGTAGTATGACTGCTCGAAATTTCTTTCTTTTGAATTTTCTTATTTCTTTTTTTATATTCCAATGCATCAATCTCTGCTTTTCTGTTGCGCTCCTACTCGCATGGTCACATGACTCATGAGTCTCATGACTGATTTTTTTTCCTAATTTTTAAGGGTAATAAAAGTTTCTAATTTAACCAGAATCGATGCATCGGCCAGAGGGAAAAAAGTCGCGGGGAGTTGGTCAAACATTGACTGGCTTGCACAGCTTTGACCCAAAAATTTACCCATTTTACATAACATTCCAAACTGCTGAATAAAAATTAATTTTATTTGGAAAACCATAGCCCTACTTGATCTGCCAAATAGTGACATTGTAACTAACCTCTCCACCATGAGTGCAGGAGTATTATTTAGTAACTAACCTCTAACCTAATTTTCTTTGTAAGTCTGTTTGTTTTCATCGCTATAGTCTATAGCCCATTCCTTAGAAAAATAAAAGAGAAGACATAAATAATATTTATATTAATTTATATCAAGATCAACACATCTGCACTTGTTCCCACACTTTAACCTAGTCAAAGAATCCTTAAAACAGAGAATCCTCAAGAAGGGTCCTAAGAGCAGACAAGCCAGAGGTTGGATTCTCCTTAATTTTACCCGAATAAAAAAGAAAATAAAAAAATAAAAAGAGTAAATCAAGGGTTAAAGAGACTATTACTCATCTATCCCCCTTAATTGATGGCTTTAATTGCCTTTTCTATATAATTTTTTTAACTTAAGTGTCCACCATAATCAGCAACGGGAACCCTTACGGCAGTTCAGTGCACCAGAAGCCACCGTTAATGGTCCAACGAGAGAAGACGGTCTCGCTCCAAGGCTTGAAGCCTTAGCATAGCTAGACGAAGCAGCACCACCTGATGGAGTAAAAAACGCACCGTTTAGCAACAAATCTCCAGAGGATCTCCAATTCCAACTCTTCCACTCGCTCTCAGGCGCGTCCTCATGCTTAGTCACTTCTTTGCTAAATCTGATATTTGGAGCCAAAAATCTATTCCCTTGACTATTGATTGTAGGATTAGCACTTCCACCAATCGCATACATCTCCCAATGTGTATAGTCATTGTTCACCACATGGAAGTATCCATGCCTACACCTACACAATACAAATACAAATACAATGGTCCCAAAATTAATCTAATATCCATTTGTCACAATCACATTTAATTTACTAACAAAAAAAAAAATTTACCTTGGCATTCTTTGGACAAGACCTTCACCAAAATGATTAAAAGCAATGGTGATTTGCATATTCTTGTCACGAGTGTAAGTATCACTATGACCAAGCAACATGACCTTATCATGATGTGCCATATGATTGTTGGAAAGAGTAATAGCCGTAGATCCCATTATAGCATCAATAAGCCCGTCTTCACAATTGGAAAGTGAACAATGATCAACCCAAACATGACTTCCACCAAAGATAGAGACACCATCGCCGTCCGATATCGTTCTCCATCCGTAATGCCGTGGGGAGCTCCGTACCATAGCGTTGCCACCTGGCTTACAATCATGGATATGAATCCCGTGGATAATAATGTTGGTAACGTACTGGATCGTAATACAAGGTCCACCAGCGATGTGTACGGAGGCGCCACGACCATCAATGGTCTTGAAAGAGTTCATGATGAGTTCTTCTTTGAGCTGAATCGTCATGTCTCGTTGGAAGATGATCCAGAGTGGCTCGTCTTGGACTACGGCGTGTCTTAAGGTTCCGGGTTTGGGGGTAACTGGGTTGTCGTTGCCTGAGTCTGTGACCACGTAGATCCTACCGTCTCGGCCGCCGATAGCGTTTTTGCCGAAGCCGATGCCGCAGTCGGCGAGACGTTGACGGTTTTGCTCCCAGTGTGGGTCACATCTCCAACAGTCGTCGATTGGGTTACCTGTAGCACATGAGAGATAACCTAACTTCCTTCTACTTGCAACCGATGCATTAATGCTCCTGCACACAAAACACATTACACACTTTTATTAAATTAAAGTACGAAAGAGAACAAAAACAGAAACAGCTCAAGTGTAAAAAAAAAAAAAAAACAGAGACATATGAAACTGGTCCCGTTTGCAATTATTTTTTTTTCTTCTTTGAACAAGACGAGTAATTTTGTAACGCTATGCTCAAATTGGGATTTTTTCTTTGATAAAAAAAGTGAATTTTTTAAGTAAGTATTTCTCCTATGAACAAGATGAGAACTTTGTAACACCATGCTTAAATTGGGGGGGGGGGGGGTTAAGGAAAAAAGGAAAAACTAACAAGATGAATGGTTTTGAGGTGAATGAGAAGAGAAAAGTTAAGATAAAGAAAAAAAGACAACAGATTCTTACTTGTGAACTTCTTCGACAATAGTTTCTGGGTCTGGAACTGGTGAAGCCAAGAACAATGGAACATAGAGAAGAAAATAGACAATGGAGAAAAGGAGCTTCTTTGTCTGCATTTTTTCCTTCTCTTTTTCACTCTCTCTTTCTTTCTCTCAGATTCTAGCGAGAGAAGACGGAAACGAAGACAGAGGAAAGAAGAAGTTTTGAGTGGGAATAGAGGAGAAGAGGGAACTTTGGGGGGTTTATATAAAGAGATAAAGGAACTTACTCCACTCTATTTGTTATTGGAATTTTAAGGTTAAGGCCCCATTCTTTTTATATCTTCTTTACTTAAAAAAAATTATATAATAAAGCCTATGTTAACCAATAAAATGCTTACATCCGTTCATTTAAAACCTCCTTACCTTATAGTTGACAAAAAAGACAAAATACGAAAATCCTCCAATCTAATTAGTTAGGTTGAAATGCTTTTCAAATAACTTCCACCTGACCTGTTTAACCGAATCAATACAATGTAGAGATCCAGGAAGTTGGTTTTAAGGTAGGATCCAAACCAACTAACCATTCTACATGATAACACATGTATTTCCATGTATTTTTAGTTATACTTTTTTTTTTTTTTGCTTTTAATTATCAGATAATGTTTATTGATAAATTTAGCTTGACTGTCTTGTTTCTTGAACCCAATAGTATATTTTAAGCATCAATAAGTGTTTCTTAGCCAATAAAAGTTATAAGAGCTTATGAACTTAGCTAACCTAATCCTATTGCTCAGTATTTTCAGTAATCACTTATCTAACAAATGTGAGTTTATGTATTGTTCCCTATACCTGAGCTTCTTTTAGAATTTACAATTTTTTTTTTACAAGTTATTCTCTTCTAGCTCTCATTACTTCTTAATTGTTAGTGTACTTGTTCCTCACGAGTTTGAGAGTCATATTTTGATCCACTAATCAGTAAGGGTTTAGTGTAGTTGTTGTCTCTTGCCTCTTAAATTACTTGTTTGGAAGGGGAATCAGCATAAATCGATTATAGTTAGTAGCATAGAGACTGGTCCTCCTGAAAGTGTAGTATTTATTTATTTTTTATTTTTATTTTTTTGCATACGATATAGACTGTTCAACTGTATTTGCTTTATTAATTTCTCTTATCAATAATCTATCTCTGTAGTTTGATACAATAAATAATACGTTCCAAGCCGCATGCACCACCAGGCAATTACGTGAATATAATAAGATTTTGAAAATGTAATTAAAGTTTCCCCCAGACAGTTCGGATCCTATTGCATACACACAACGAATGATGCGACCATGCATGTACATGACAGAGTGCAAAAGCACAACTCTTTTTCTTTTCTATAATTAATATATATTTATGCAATTTAAATAGTCTTTACATCTCAAGTTGTGCAACTATATGTCTGTATAGATCATATGGTTACATAGTTGCATATATATAGTTGCAAAAAAATTAAATGAACAATTGGAAAGTTCCGTATCGTATCAGGTACCTGAACAACAACTTTAATATTCAGAGAACTAAGATTTCCAACCATATACTATAGGCTATAGCAACATGTCGGATAAGATCATATAAAGGGAAAGGGAAGACAAATAACATGCATGAACATGTCAAGTAATCGAGTATCGAGAAACACAAATGGAAAATAAATAATGATAGGGATAAGACGTAACAATTCCGTTGAAGATAATACTCTTTGCTTGATCTCAGTAGAGTTCGATTAACCTAATTTTTAGAGAGGGATTGATTGATATTGAGTTGGACGAATTTTTTAAATATAGAGACAATAGTGAAAAGAAAAATGATAATCATATAAATAGAGATGAATAAATTTAAATACTAAAAACAAATGATTAATGTTGAAGAGAATTAGGAGAAACATGTAAATTTATAGGGTTGTTTGACATTTAAAAGATACAAAATTAAGATAGTTAACTAGTACATGTTTTAGAGAATACATTATATTAGTTAACAAAGGTAATTTATAAAATTACTAATCAAACAATATAAAGTTATAGTGTAGTTTTTTTTTTTTTTTTGGCTAACAACATACATTATGTAAGTCTGATATCTGCACAATCACATGATTCACATCAACACAATAATATTAACAAAAATATATAACAAATTAATGAGTTGTAGCATTGGAATTATGTAGTTGGTTTTGTTTCTCTCAATCCATGTTCTTGGGTATAGGAATAGATTCTTTTGATTGCACCATTGAATATAAAACTTCATCTTAAAGTGTAGAAGAAATTAATTTCAGTTATTTTTCTTCATGATTGGTGTCGGTGAAACTATTTTGAAAAACAGTTTATTTTTTTCCACCATATTCCTTTTCACTTCTTATTACACCAATCACGGCAGGGATTTGGATATAAAACATATACTCTTAAAGTCGTTAGGGAATAGGTATCGGTAATGATAGGTGGATGTGGAAAGCATGGGAGAGAAAGTGAGTGTGGGGCATCTAATGCCTCGTGATTTGCCGGTTTTAAGGGATTCCTAATTGTTAGGTTGTCTTGACAGTCGAGCATTGCTTATTCTATGGACACCGTAATCAAATGATACGGTTGATTTTAACAAATGAAAAATGGTTATTCAAAAAAATAAAAAAAATTAATAACAATAGTTGACATTCGAAGTCTAGTAAATAATTTATTTTATTTTTTTTTGTTGAAAAAACCCCGGAAATGTCGTAGACTTATATTACTCGTGAACTACTCATGCGACCTTAGCATTTTTCAGTTTCTTGTGGTTGTTAAGTCATCGACGAATCCTACTAGATCCTTGGAGGGAAAGAAAATAAAACAAAATACAGAGAGTAAATAAAAAGTGAAAAACCTATACTAATCACATGCTTAGAAAAGTTTTGGATGCCTACAAAGTAAGAATTCCACTATTGGTGTACAAATTCAATTCCAAAACGAACAGTGGAGATTGTATCTATTTAATGGTGCAGATGTATTATTTTCAAATGCCTCTACAATCTTTACGACTTACCAAGAAAAGGTCCAAAAACATTTCGAACACACAAAGAAAAAAGCTTGTAAATAAGTAAATAACTAATAAGTTTTGGTGAATAAACCTCCCTCGTGACCTCGTCCGGTATATATTTAACATGATAGTTAAATAAATATAAAAATGGATCATCATATTATCTCCAAATAATTCGATGATGACCTTGTCGTTGCGTATGCATGTTTTCTCAGTTATTCTCGGAATTGCAACAACCAACAAGTTATCTTTTGGTTTTCATGTACGTTGCCTTCACTCAACTAGTCTATTCATGTAATTCCAATTAATGAGTACTATTTTTTCTTTCTGAATTTGGATTATCTTAATACATGTTAAGTTGAAATTAACAACCATTTTTGTGAAACTTCCAAGTCTTTTTTGTTTAATTTGTTATATTCTTTCCCGTTTCACGCAAGATAGTGCGATTGGCTAAAAGTAGAAGTGAAAGTTGACGTTTTTCTAAACCAAAATAGATGTGTTTTGTCGATATCTTTCTATTTATCAATAAGAAACTTGAAAACAAACAATCAAATTTCGACAAAAGGCACTGTTCAAGGAAGATTATTACTTACTTTGATCTTGGCGGTCACAGTACTCCATAAACGGACAAATTTTTCCTCTTCCCCCAAAATTTTCAAAGGTTATTTTTGGCGATCTAGAAATTGTTACACATAAAGTTAAAAAGAAATGTGCAATATTGAGTATTATTCTTTTTTTTTTACTAGTGAGATTCTCAATATTTACACCACTATATTCAAACACACAAAATAATCAAGTAAAAAAAGTTAAAGTTTGATGGAATAATGGGGAATCAATTAAGGGGAGAGGCCCGCTAAACAAATCTTCACCTTCACTGCACTCCACCAGCAAGATTTGATCCGAAAGATAAAATTTGACAACGACAATGAAGATTTTGAGTAATCACAGCACATGCTTCCCAAAAACGTATTATTGTTTTTTTTTTTTTTTTTTTTTGGACAGAGTAGGCAACTCTTTACATGCGACGTATCCTTTTTTTCTTTTGTTTATTATTTTATTGTCCGTAAAGTTCGCCGAGAATTTGAACATAAGTAATCTATGGCATCCACCCATCATATAATACGTGTCGCATTCATGCTATCCTCTCTACTCGTTTATTTATTTATATTGTCGTTGTGGACCCCCAAATGACTGGTATTTAACGGATTAAACCCAAAGTTTGGTGACATGGATGATAGAAGTTACTCTTGAGAAGCCAAAACAAAAACACTTTCTTTGCTTCTCGATTTACAAGAGGTTTAGAGTTCATTTGTTTTTGTCATTTGTAATAGAACTATGCATATAATTAAATTCCAACTGCTACGAGAAGTCGACAAAGGGATAATAACTATGAATCCATACGTCCATTACTGATTCTCCAACATGCAAAAATACTTCTTAGCTAGATAGGATTCATCCCTAGACGTTCGATGAACATAACTACTAACGAGGTCGAATGAGTCCGAGATATTTCTGCCATCTTGACTTATATCTAAGAACATCGTATTCATTTTCCCACGGCTTTTGGTTTAATAAAGGTAATAAATTATATTCTCTTACGGAAATCAAGCCAATCTAATTTCCGAGGTTTCGGGATACACTCTAATATTTGCCACCATGCGAATACTTCTCTTCCTAATAGGAGGATAACAAACAAGGTCCGTTTGCTTCCTTTGAGGCTTGATCGCTTACAAATCCACAAGATTTGGTTTAACACAAATATTAAGCCATGTGTAATATCTATACAAGGTCCTAATTGGGCCTTAATTAATACTAACACTCATTTTGCTAAATATTAAGAATTTCTGTCTATTCGCATCTTGGCACATACCACGAACTGGAAAATAAATGACCAACAAATATGCCTTACAGGCTGAAGAGATACCATCCATAAGGTTTGGTTTAAGAATTCTTGTAGTGCTCGCAGAAGGTTTTATGTTGAGACTAAAAAATATTAAATTTTCTTTTTTTGACATCTTTAGAGAACTCAAGTTTATTTCTTTCACTTGTTTTGGACTCACGTTCATCATCTTAGTTCGTTTATACAAAAACGGAAAGAACAAAATAGTGCACAAGTAAAAAATATTTACGGCATTTCAAGTGTACCCGAGGCAATATTAATTTATCTTTAAAACAATATCCACATGATTTGTTCAGCTTTGTTAAAAACTCGAATTGAACTGAAATCTTGTTCGCTTCATGAATTCCAAAGATACTATTATATTAAATGCATATGATCGATGAAAATACTAACACCGTTAACATGTAAAATCTTGAAATTTAAAACATTCCAACGATCCTATTAAAAAAAAAAAATGAGTTATATTCAGTTAGTTTCTACTAAGTAATGCACCTCTCGAACTATGCTCTGTTTTCAGCTACTTAAACTTGTGTTTCATTTAAGTTTTTCGTAATCCAAGCTCTGAACATAAAATAAACAATTTGAAGAGGATAATAGACATGTGTCGTGTAGATGATGAAACTGATATTCATATTGAATTCCAAATAACAAATAATTGGATAGGATAGTTGAATCAGAATTAAATGGGGTATAACACGTGAGAAGAGGTCAAGAACGTGGCAGAGAAGCGGACCACACGAAGTAAGAAGTATGTTTTTTTGTTTGGTTTTGGCACCAAAAGCCAGAAAAGACTTAACTGAAACCGCCGAACGAATCTTAAATGAAGCGAAACTCCCCAAAATTTTAACTCAGTTTTGGTTTTCTCTCTCTTTTGCTTACTGGCTGGGCTCTCTGCCCCAAGTCACAACCTTTCTCTGCTAATATCTCTGCCTTCTCTATTCTAACATGTCTCATGTCTCTCCTCTCTCTCTCTCTCTACACATTCAACTACCCTTTTTCTATTTTTACCTCTTACCATTACTCTTATTTACCACTGTGCCACCAACTTCTTCTTCTTCTTCTTCTGCCTCTTGCAAGGGATTTTTAGGGTTTTGGATTCTCCGCATTGTACTCCACTCTGCTCTAAACGCCTTGGTATTCCCGATTCTTGACGTTTGGTGTTTTCGGTTTGTCGTTTCCTTATTTTAAAGCTATTATTAAATCGTTTCCAAGTTTTGTTTTTTTATTTTTTATCATAGCTTATCTGGGTCTCTGTTTTTTTGAGCTCTAATATTTTTAATGTTGTCTCCATCTGTTTTCGCGTTACTACATTTTCATCATTTAGCTAGCTTCTTCTTGCTTTTTTACTCCTTGGTGTTAGAGTTGGTTTAGCTTTATTGGGTTTGATTATAGCTGAATATTACTAATTTTACAATCATTATCAGGCAAGAGATGATGAATGTCGAATCTTGAAGTTTCAGAAGAGAGTGAGCTTTAGGTATTGTTTGATCTATCTTGAAACAATGGGGGAGACTAGGAGGCATTCTGTAGATGTTCCCATCACAAGAACGCTTGTGGCTCTTAGAAGGGTTCGGTCACTGAGAGATCCATGTACTAATTCAATGAGCAAGTTTGCTTCTTTGCTCGACAATGTCAAATGGGAAACTGGTTCCAACAATGGGATCTCACTGCAGTTTGTGGAGCATGGTGATGATGATGATGCTTGTAAGCCTGCTTCTAAAGCTGATGGTCCTGTGGGTTTGATTCCTTTTGGATCATACTCGATTATGGAGGAGCTAGAGAATGGTTGTGATCTTCACAAGTTGAGCAGCAGGGTGCTAAATGTTGAAGGAGACGCATGCTCGAGGAGTAGGTCGCCGCCTAATGAAAGATCTTGTGGTGATTTATCGGTTAAAAGTAGGGGTTTAGCATGTAATGTGCCTTCAATTAGTCATGTTGAGGATGCAGCTTCAGGGGGAAGATATAGAACTCATTATTCCACTAAGTTAGCTAGCTCGGTTGGTGAATATGGAAGCCGAGTCGGTAGTCCAATGACCTCAACAAACCATAGTTATTATGGAGATGAAGATGTTGATTTTGAAAACCAATCTAACCGTGGTTGCGGGATAACATATTGCTGGTCAAGAACACCGAGGTACAGAGGATCAAACCAGTCCTCAGATGTAGAAGAGTATCCTTTACTATCTGGAAACGGTGAGAGTGATTCAGGGACACCGAGTCACCAAGTGTTGTCGAGGAGTCTGAGTCAGAAATTCAGGCCGAAGTCTTTTGATGAGTTAGTTGGACAAGAAGTTGCGGTGAAATGTCTCTTGAGCACTATATTGAGAGGAAGGATTACTTCTGTGTATCTTTTTCACGGTCCTCGAGGGACTGGTAAAACGTCAACATCTAAGATATTTGCTGCTGCTTTAAACTGCCTTTCAAAGGCTGCACATAGTAGACCATGTGGCTCGTGTAGTGAATGCAATTCATACTTCTCTGGAAGCAGCAGGGACGTGAAGGAAATGGATTCTGTTAAACTTAACCGGCATAGCTACCTTAGATCTCTCATCAAGAATGCTTCTCTTCCTCCGGTTTCATCAAGATTTAAGGTTTTTATAATCGATGAGTGTCAGTTATTATGTCAAGAAACTTGGGGTACTCTCTTGAACAGTTTGGACAATTTCTCTCAGCATACGGTTTTCATACTGGTTACTTCAGAGCTAGAGAAGCTACCGCGTAACGTGCTCTCACGGTCTCAGAAATATCATTTCTCTAAAGTATGTGATGCAGATATATCGAATAAGCTGGCAAAGATTTGTATTGAAGAAGGTATTGAGTTTGATCAGGGGGCTGTTGATTTCATTGCTTCTAAATCTGATGGTTCACTTCGGGATGCTGAGATAATGCTTGATCAGTTAAGTTTACTCGGTAAAAGGATAACAACATCTTTGGCCTACAAGCTTGTGAGTTTTCACATCTTTCTTCTTTATCTTTAATCACTCATTTGTCTTGAAAAAAAAAGAATCAATCTTTCTTTTATTCTGCAGATTGGGGTTGTTTCTGATGATGAATTGCTTGGTCTACTTGATCTTGCCCTGTCTTCTGATACTTCAAACACGGTTATAAGGGCGAGGGAGCTTATGAGATCCAAGATAGATCCAATGCAGCTTATTTCCCAGCTAGCTAATGTCATTATGGACATCATTGCTGGAAAATCTCAAGAAAGTAGTTCAGCAACCAGACTTCGTTTTCTTACAAGGCATACATGTAAGCATCCTAATGATTACTTTTAAGACCGGCTTTATATTGAACTTGTCCTAACTTTTTTTCAAATGTTGTTCTGTTATATAGCTGAAGAAGAAATTAACAAATTGAGTAATGCATTGAAGATACTATCTGATGCTGAGAAACACTTGAGAGCATCTAAAAACCAGACAACCTGGCTCACTGTGGCACTTCTGCAACTTAGCAACACCGACTCATCTTCTTTAGCAACAAATGAAAATGGAAGAAACCAAAGAAGCAAAGGTATTTACTTTATATAATGCCTCTTCTATTTTTTTCATGGTATCTTGGTTCCTAACTATATAACTGACTTTGGTCCTGTATCTAGACGTTGACATCTCCAGCACATCATCGGATTGCCCTGTTGATGTCGTTAAATCTGAAACCGAAGAATGTCAAGAGAAAAACTGTAAAGAAACAGTTGAAACTGTGTGGAAAATGGTTACAGATTTGTGTACTTCTGATTCACTAAAGAGCTTTTTGTGGAAACGAGGAAGGTTGACTTCACTTACTGTCGACAAAGGTATCTTATCTTTTCCAAAGATACTCTAAAGTTTAGTTTGGTTTGTTTCTCAAAGGTGGCTTTCTGATAAGTAAATGCATACTTTTTTTTTTTAGGTGTGGCAATAGCTGAATTAGAATTCTACACACCTCAACATGTAACAAGAGCCGAGAAATCATGGAAAATGATTGCAGACTCGTTTCAATCTGTGTTAGGATGCAATGTTGAGATTCGAGTGAATCTTGTTATCTCTGCGTGTTCTCCACCAAAGAGTGCTAAAGCTGCAGCAAGTCTTTTCTTTGGACTTTTCAGTTGTTCTCGTAGAATGCTAAACAAGTCGTATCTGACTACTAGAAGCGTCTCTGAATTTGCATCTGAACAGCATGCAGTTACAAATTCTTTGAGAAGTTGCCAAGGAAATCTCTTGAGGGCTCGAAGTGTTCGTTCTTCAGCCAATGCATCATCGCGAATGAGCTGTTCCAGTGATCAAGGCGATGCAAATTCTACTATGTGTACTCCACACATGCCTCCTGGTGACAAAAGGTAGAAGATGATACATTTCAAAAGCAAGTTGGTTTTAAAATTTGGGTAGCTACTCAAGTATTGTCTGCCTCTGACTTTGTGCAGGTCAGAAGATGACTCTGATTTGTTGTGTTGGAGGACTCCTCTAGGAAAGGTAAACAAACCTACTAGGCCTAAGATTTTGGTTTAAGAAATTTCGGTTCGGGTTGGTTTGTTTTTTGTTTCCCATCCGTATATTATCTAACCTAAAGTCATGAGGGCTTGGGTTTTGGAAAAGATCTGTCTAAACCCTTTGGTGTTACTGATTTGTGATGAATGATCGATGATGTCTTGTAGGGTCGGGGAGAGACAGAGAACAACAAGAACTCACGGCTTATTGGCCGAGTCCTTCCTTGCACTGCAGCTAGTTAAGTGAGCTCGATGACATTCTTATTTTGTGGAACCAATAGGTTTAGCAAATCCATTGAGACCTGTTTTGGACAGTGGGGCTCAAAATGTACAGTTGCAAAATGTGTTTCAAGACCATATTATAGATTAGCATATATACTAATCAATCATTAAATTATTTTAACGGATCTAAATTTTATTGTCTTTGAAGTTTGAACCTTGTATTGGCTGAGCTCTTTTTCTTTTTCAAAGTATCTCATTCATTTATTAGCATAAGACGTTAGACTTCCTTATTTTTGAAAAAATATTTGTTACAAATATTAAACTTCCTTTATTTTAAAAATGTATAAACATGCACACACCTAATTGACCATAAACGATTTGTTTTATATCAATCCACAGATTTTTGGAAAACAACTGGTAGATAGCTAGATAGAGCTGTCAATAGAGACCGCCACCCGTGGGCCATGCCCGTTTAGTACCACGACAGGGCAGGTATGGACAGCTCTAAGTGTGTCCATGGAAAGGCGGGCATAGCGGGCACAGACCAGGTGGACCACGGGTTTTGGCGGGCTTACCCGGTGCGGTTTGGCGGGCATGCGGGCGGACCGCTTAAGTGAAACTTCTGATTCATTTAGAGGGTTTGATCTGTTAAGAATAAAACACTAAAACCCATCGATCATCGGTCTGTGACAAAAGTTAACATCTTTCAACATCATTCAACCATCATCGATTAACCAAAGTAACAGTATTGATTCACAAAAACAGAGCCAATATCGATACTAAACAAAAACAAAATCAAAACAGCCAATGTTGACACTAAACCAAACAAGCAAACAAAATCAAAGAAGGGATAGGTTCTAATGGACCTGATCACATTGGAGCTGATAAGAAAATAGACAACAAAATAATCCACCATGATCTTCTCAACTCCTAGTCTTAAAAAGCTTCAAGCCACGGATGACCAAAGCCAAACCAACTATAGTATTTTCCTCTGTTGTCTTGTCTAAGCAGATATAAAACTTTTAATAACAGCACATCGATCCATGACAGTCTCTGATCTGAGTTCCAGCAGCATTACCATAGTTTTGCTTATGTGATTAAGCTTTGAAAGTAATCATGATTTGTTCTATAGATTATTTTGATCAACTATCAGACTTAAAAGCAATCCATAAACCCAAGAAACATGAGATTATAGTCTCTATATTCTAGATGCAAAAGAAACCACTCAATGATTGAGATAAACCACAAACTCACTACTTAGTATCTTAAGAAACTGGTTATGCAGAGCAAAAACTATTGGTTCTGCATATCAGATACAAGAAAAACTTCAGATTTTCTCCAAATTATATCAACATATATGAATAAGCTCGTGATACAGATCTTTCTCAATCTCAGGAAATCATAAATCAAGCAAAAAAGTATACAAGAAAAACTTCAAATGTCTCCAAATTCATAGAATTAATTCCAACCATCATACAAAGTTCACAAGTTTCTACTGGAAAATTTCCTTCCATTGCTTCCAAATATAATTGAATCCTCAATTACAGACCTTTCATTTTCAAAAAACACTTAATTCCATCAAAGCAGAAGCACAGATCTTTCTCAATCTAAGAAAATCACAAATCAAGCCAAAGATATAGTATAAAAGAAAAACATTCTCCAAATTCATAGAATTTAACTTCAAACATAGTCTCTATATTTGTCTATAAAGTTGCAGATGCAAAAGAAACCACTCAATGAACATAACCTGATACAAGGTTACATGATTCACAGGTTTTCAACTTCCGGGAGAGTTCAAAGTCATCACTGAACAAGAATTAATTTAATACCCCACTGGGGCACATCTCTATACTTATTCAATCAACATCAAATATCAACTATATCTTTTAACACTATTTTGTAGATATTCTTCACCAAACACTATTCTGTACATAAGACATAAAGCATAGACAACAACATAAGAGAACTAGTGTGCATAGAAACAAGTGTCCAAGTCCACAGTAACACATACCTTCGAAAAGAATGATCCACAGAGCTCAGGTGCACTGTACCATCTTGTGGCAACATAATCCTACATCACGATTAAATAAAGCAAAGGGAAAAGTCAAACACGCAAAATCGGAGACAGTAACAAACACAGAATTTAACAGTTAACAAACAAAAGGAGTCCTCGATCATAATCGATCAAGAATTTTTAAATAAATTTTAGAGATTACCACACATGTAAACTTGTAAATCTTGAAATTGGAGTTCATAATCCATCAAGAATCAAGAGAATTGAATCAAAATTCAAGAATCAACAGAGTTCAATCGATTTTAATAGATTACAATCGATTTCAACTAATTTCATACTAATTTTGAAATGAGAGTTTTATCAATAGATTACAATCGATTTCAACTAACTTCAGCTTTCAAAACTCCAAGAATCGAAGATAAAGATTCAATCGATGAAGAGAAGAAGAACTAACCATCTCGACCGCGGGCCTACCCGCATACCCGCTTGTCTTTGCGGGGTGGGTATGGACATAGGTTTTCATGGCCACGGTCCTAGCGGGGATACCCGCGGCGGGCGACGAAATCGGCGGGCGGTGGCGGTCTTGTCCAAACGGGAGCGGGCATGCCCGTCTGACAACTCTATAGCTAGATTCATAATTTTTTTAAATAAAAGTAGAATTTTATTTTATTTTAAATAATAATATGCAATACATGAATTGGATTCAGAAACATGGACACAAACAACAAACCATTAGACTAGTTGTTTTATGTTTATCCTGCTAAAAAAAATAAAATGGATTACTTAAAAATTATTTGCAAAAGAAAACACCAAATTTAATCCATAACCCTAGTCCGATGCCTTTGGCAGGAAAAACATGTTAGGAGCAATCGGGACCGTTGAGATAGTAAACACGTGTCGAGAGTCTTCGTGATGAGACCTTTGATGAGAAACCGTAGCCGTAGCAGCCTCCATTCGTAAAAGCAAATTCCCAAAATCAATCTTCTTCAGATTCCTCATACAATTACTACAATCTTCCCTCAATCCCCTATTTCCCAGGAAAGCTACACCCAGCTCGACACTCGGCTTCTGCTCTTGGATCTACGCTGCGACCTCTTTCTTCCTCCCACGGATCTCGCTTGCGTACGCTTTGTAAAGGTCTCTCACTTGCGTATTTTGGCTGAAAACGAGAGAATAACATTCCGGATTTTGGTTCTATATTTCAGCATTACAGTTACTGGTACTTGGGAGTTTCACTCTTTTCTCGTCGGAGTTTTAAACCTTTCTCACGGTGTTTTTGTTTTTGGCATTTGATCATTGGAGGATTGATTGCGGTAGAAATATGTGAGGACATGGCCGGAGAACTATTTGTTTGGAACCTTGAGATGCTTAGGCTTTTGAAAAAAATACTTCTATTCGGTTTCTGGGTTATTGATTGCTGTTTTAGATCTCCATTTACGTCGTTTCATATTATTGTCTTGAGGTTTTAGCTATATGCTGTTTTGGTTTTAGGTTCAGAAGTGTTATAGCTAAAATTTGTTCTATTGCCTTATAAGATAGCTAGCCGTGTATATATATCTGTGGTATAGTATATCTGAGTTACAGGCTTATTCTAATGATTGTTCCACTATTAGGGTAATTTCCAAAGATGGAGGGTTTTTTAACGGATGAGCAGAGAGAGATGATGAAAGTTGCAACCGAGACTGCAGATAATCTTCCACCCTCACAAAAACCGAACTCGATTTTGCTTACTAACCATCATCTCCCTAAACCATCTGCTGCTGGGAAACCTTCTGGTGCCTCTAATGCTGTGAAGCACAGAAGGTCTCATGCGGGAAGGTCTATCCGCTCTAAGAAGGGTGAGTTATTACTGTTGTTTGTTTGGATCTGTAGCGTATGTTTCTATACCATGAAGCTTCAGGAAGTGGATTTTAGTTAAATTTGAAGCTGTAAATAACATAGCTTGAATACATTTTGTTTCAGATGGGGGTGGTGGAAAAGGAACTTGGGGAAAACTTATTGACACTGATGGAGACTATGACATTGACAGGAATGATCCAAATTATGACAGTGGAGAGGTATTTTTCTACACCTATATGCATTTTTTCATCTTACTAGATGAAAGTAATCATGTTGATTCTCATGATTCTTTCTATTGTCAATCTGCTGTTCCACTTGATGTTTTAAAAGATTTATCCATAGGGTGTTGCTTTTTAGATTTCATCAAGATCAGCTCTCTTTGTGTTTCTTGTTATTTTAGGAACCATTCGAGCTTGTTGGTGCAACTGTATCAGACCCATTAGATGATTACAAGAAAGCTGTGGCTTCCATCATTGAAGAATACTTCAGCACTGGTGATGTTGATGTGGCATCATCTGACCTCATTGAACTTGGTTCAAGTGAATATCATCCTTACTTCATCAAACGGCTTGTTTCTGTATCCATGGACAGACATGACAAAGAGAAGGAAATGGCCTCAGTGTTACTTTCTGCGTTGTATACTGATGTTATCAACCCGAACCAGATAAGAGATGGATTTATCCTGCTGCTTGAGGCAGCTGATGACTTTGTGGTGGATATTCCTGATGCTGTCAATGTTCTTGCTTTGTTCCTTGCACGTGCTGTTGTGGATGACATCCTTCCACCAGCTTTTCTTCCCAGGGCGACCAAGGCACTTCCCGAATCCTCCAAAGGTTACCAGGTTGTCCAAACTGCAGAGAAAAGCTATCTATCAGCTGCACACCATGCCGAGCTAGTAGAAAGAAGATGGGGTGGACAGACTCGAACCACTGTTGAGGAAGTCAAGAAGAAGATTGCTGACATTTTGAAGGAATATGTAGAGACTGGTGACACTTATGAGGCATGTCGCTGCGTTAGAGAGCTGGGTGTGTCTTTCTTTCATCACGAGGTTGTGAAGAGGGCCTTAGTTACTGCCATGGAGAGCCACACAGCAGAAGCACTTGCATTGAAACTGCTGAAGGAAGCAGCCTCAGAAAACCTGATAAGCTCTAGTCAAATGGTGAAGGGGTTTTCTAGGTTAAGAGAAAGCCTTGATGATCTTGCTCTTGACATTCCTTCAGCTAGAACCAAATTTGATTTGATTGTGCCAAAGGCCATCTCAGGTGGTTGGCTTGATGCTTCATTTAGTTATCCCTCTGGTGAATGTGGACGACAGCAAATGGAGGATGAGAAACTAAAGCGGTTCAAGGAAGATATTGTGACCATCATTCATGAGTATTTCAACTCTGATGACATACCTGAGCTCATACGCAGTCTTGAGGATTTAGGAGCACCTGAGTATAACCCAATTTTTCTAAAGAAGCTGATAACACTTGCTCTGGACAGGAAGAATCACGAGAAAGAAATGGCATCTGTTCTCCTCTCGTCTCTTCACATCGAGATGTTCACCACAGAAGATGTTGCAGATGGTTTCGTCATGCTCTTGGAGTCTGCAGAAGATACAGCTCTTGACATTCTGGATGCTTCCAACGAACTTGCTCTGTTCTTAGCTAGAGCTGTGATCGACGATGTTTTAGCACCTTTTAACCTGGAAGAGATCTCTAACAAACTACGACCTAACTCAAGTGGAACTGAAACCGTGAAGATGGCTAGGTCGCTTATCTTTGCTCGACATGCAGGAGAGAGGCTTCTACGATGCTGGGGAGGTGGGAGCGGTTGGGCAGTGGAAGATGCAAAGGACAAGATATCAAATCTTCTAGAGGAATATGAAAGCTCAGGGCTGGTATCAGAAGCGTGCAAATGCATCCGTGAGCTAGGCATGCCTTTCTTCAACCATGAGGTGGTGAAGAAAGCACTGGTGATGGCCATGGATAAGAAGAACGACAAGATGATGCTGGATCTTCTCCAGGAGAGTTTTGGTGAAGGACTCATAACCACAAACCAGATGACCAAAGGATTCACGAGAGTCAAAGACGGGCTCGAAGATCTAGCTTTGGACATCCCAAATGCAAAAGAGAAATTCAAGGACTATGTGGAGCTTGGCAAGAAGAATGGTTGGGTTTCATCGTCGTTTGTAACTTCTCTAACCGAAGATGCTAATCTAGGCTAAGATCCAATGGTATGAGAACTAAAAAAACCTGATAGAATGTACAAGTTTCTTTCTTTGTCTCTTGAGAGCATCCCTGTGCTTGTCTTTTTTTGCATTTTTAGGCTTTGAGAATTCTGCAAGGGGAGCTAATGTTTTCACGAATCTTAACGTTTGTTTTTTTTGTTCAGGACCAATTTTAAAATCTTTTTTGGTTGCTCTGAAATGATTCCAACTTAATAACTTTAACTAATCCTTATTTAATTAAATCCCATTTATAACTCTATCTGACATACAACAAGAAAGCGAAGCTCACTTTTGCTGTACTGGAAAAATGAAATTCGTAATTCCAAAACTACCCTTCATTCTTTCTCTCTTCGTCTCACTCTCTCTCTTGATCTTCTTCTTCTTCGCCTTCCCTTCCACATTCCTCCGCAACTCTCTTTCCTCCTCTTCCTCCGTCATCGCCGACGAAGGCATACGGATCCGTCATGGATACACCTCCTACGAATCTTACATCAACCACCAGCTCAACAAAACTCAAAACCCGAAGCTCAGAAAGGTCTGGACCACGCGCGATTGGGATAGGAAAGTACGCGTATTCTCCACTTTCTTCCGACGACTCAACGAGCGTGGTTTCCTCTCGAATCAATCAAAGGCGCTCTCGATCGGGGCGCGGGTTGGTCAAGAGGTGGCGGCGCTGAGATTGATCGGCGTAGAGGACTCCGTAGGGATAGATCTGGTGCCGCGTCCGCCTCTCGTGGTGAAAGGTGACTTCCACGCGCAGCCATTTGACGCCGACACATTCGATTTCGAATTCTCAAACGTGTTCGATCACGCGCTCTATCCGGAGAAGTTCGTTGGGGAGATCGAACGGACGCTCAAGCCTGGAGGTGTGTGCGTGTTACACGTGTCGATATCTGGGAAGACGGATAAGTACTCGGCCAATGATCTGTACAGTGTGAAACCGTTGGTGAATCTCTTTAAGAGATCGAAGGTCGTGGAGATGAGGAAGATCGATGGGTTTGGGCTTGATACTGAGATTGTTTTTAGGAAGAAGAAGAACTAAACACGAAGATTAAAGTTATTAAATTCTTTACATACGTTGTTAACTTAAGGAAGAATCATATTTTTTCTTTTTTTTGGGTGTAATTTCAGTTCCTATAATTTACTGCAAAATGTATACTTCTGGTGGCGACATTAATAACATATAGGAGGGCAATAGAAAAAGCTAAAGGAGAGTATATTAGCAAATCTGGAAACAACGTTTCCGACAGTAATGATCAGTTTTGGGACAAATGGACAAACAATTCTTTAAGCATCTTAGCGTCTTGCCTTTTTTTCTCTGTGGCTTTATTTTCCCAGCCTGCTTGCCGCCTCAAATTTAAACCACATAGATAGATATGTTTATTTGTAATATAATGTGGACATTAATAGAAAGAAAGCATATAAACAATACTGTAACGATTAAGAGAGTATCATTTGCAAAGATTAGAGGCTGGGGAAATGATTAACTCTCTGCTGCCCCTGGGTATAGCCTTCTTAGAGAACTCCATCGACGCTTTTGCGTTCTACCTGCAATTTTATTTTCTACTGTAAAGAACGAATTTGCTAAATACGTTATTAAAAAATCACCCCAAAAAAGAGTCGTTCATTGTCTTAACCTGTTGAGAGTCTTCCAGATGCACGCAAAGCCGCTTCTGCAATAGGCTTCCACTGTTGAGCGCAGGAGTAATTAACCCCAATCCCTACACTGAGTCCTCTTAACAGAACTACCGTGCGAAGAACAGAGAATAGTTCCTCTGGAAATGCCTACCCACAAACCAACAAACAAACACTGTTATATTCAAAAAAACACACACAACTTCTTTCTTGGGTGAATAGGTGTTTGTGTTTTTTTTACCTCAACCGAGATCTTTTTGATGGAAGAGTCTTCTGAGAAAGGTTGCAGAACTGTTGTACCAGGAGGCATTTGTGTGTCGAACATTGTTTTTGCTAACTGGAGAAGCTCTTGTTGCTCATTCTTACACTTGGCAACTGTAGCGATACCAAGTTCCCTGAAATTTTCACCACGGAAACATCTAAGGACTAAAACATATACTACACTAATCCGATCAGGTGACTCTAACCAGCATAAGTTAAAAAAGAGTTGTCGCGGCATTAGATATACATATACTGCTTCCTTATCACTTGCATCACAAGATTATCCCAGTATTAAAAAGAGTTTGTGTACACCAATTTAGACAGTATTGATCATTAGATATCACCATAATCATGATAACAAAGTTACCTCACCTAAAGCTCTGTAATGCCAATGAGGCATTGTTATCAGCGATGGCAATGACCAAATTTGCATAACCAAGTCTCAGGTGGTCAGGGAGTTCCTTCACTTGACCATAGTCCAGAAGTGCAACCTGATGACAGGAAACAAGATTACAACTCAAAATATATAGACGGTTAAATCTATCAAAAGACCACAGTATATCAATTAAGAAACAAGAGATGTCTTGCCTCTGAACCTTTACAAATTAAGATATTCCCAGGATGTGGATCCGCATGAAAGAAACCACTCTTCAGTATCATTTGGCCATATGCTTGGGACAAACTGTTAAGTATATTGCTACAAGGAATACAAAAGAAAAAAGAAGACATTTTCCAGTGCAGCATCAGAAAAGATCCAAATGCTAGCCAAGAAACAACGATTAAAAGCAGACAATGTGTCGGTTTCTAGAACATAATAGCTATCAAGCATTGGAAAAAAACTGTATGAGCTAATGGAGGAGCTTACAATTTTGCTGCCTCTGCCATTTTACCATGAGGATTTATCCCTCGTTTGGCCATCTCATCACCGAGGCTCAAGATTGGGATTCCGCTAATGTAATCCATAACCAGAACCTTCCTGTGCATATTATGATTATTCCTCTGATAAGCACACAATAGTCAATATATCCGGAAATAAAAGAAAATCGAATGAAAAGAGACAGGAACCATAAATCTTGATCAGTGAAACAGGACAACTTAATAGACTTAAAATATTATTGAGATAACCAGAATGCTGACTTAAAGAATTAAGTACCTGGTCACCAAATTTGGCAACACCCTGGGAACAAGAACAGGACTCTTTCTATTGTTTTTATAAAGAAAACGTCGGATCTTTTCCATTGCATTGGCCTCCCTTTTAAAGTCGAATTCATACCCAATCTTGAAAATGAAAAACCAAGGACTAATAGTGACTTGGGGGCTGTAAAATTCATGACCAGATATCCTCAAAAGATAGAAAGAATGATAAATACCTGCTTCTCGATTTCTTTTGTCATGGAGAACAAGTCAAATTTGATATCAGTTTTCTGCATGTATAATGCAAATATTTGCAAGTTTCTTATATCTACCATCATCAATTTCTCAACGCCGGGATGTTGGACCTAAAACATGTCATAGCACATTCAAAAACTAATTGAAAGTAGGCTAGGAATATTTCAGTTGTCTCCTGATTTTTTCTCACCTTTACAACAACATCCCTCTTGTCACCCTTAACTCTTGCTCGGTGTACCTAAATAGAAGCAAAAAAGAAAGTGAAAACATATGTTTCGCTTGCATCTTTACTCATAATTTCTTTCTCGCACCAACTAAACCGCATGTGCGTTCATTTCTGAATCCAAAAATAGTGTATATCAGCACCATACAATGAAGAAATTCATATCAAGAAGCGAAATAGCCGAGAAAAGATACGAGCTTTCCCTAGTAACTTTGATGAGCTAAATGATTCATCTTCATAAAGTAAAAATGTTTAATGTCATAGTAGGCTAAGTAAGCATGACAATGTCACTAGACTACTAGAGTTCCATGCCCAAAAATACACCACTACTATAATCTTAATCTATAAGAATCTAGTACTGTAGAAAGGTTCTCAAACTATGAGTGATGAAGAATTTAGTACCTGAGCAATAGAAGCAGACCCAAGAGGCTTATCATCAAATGTTTCAAACACATCTTCGATGCTTTTACCTAACTCTTTCTCCAGGACAAGTCGAACGACATCAAATGATGTGGCAGGAGCTTGATCACACAAAGTGACAAGTTTTCTGACCCAGGCAGCTGGAGCCAAGTCCGGTTTCCCTAGAATTTGTGCAATCTATTGATGAAAAATGAAAAAAAAGAAGTAAAAAATTCAACATGAGTAACTGTGAACAATTCAGCAGTAAATGTACATTCTTTCTCAGCTAACAAAAATAAAACATTTCATGGTAGAAGAAGATTTAAGATGAGAAAATCAGATTACCTTAAGGAAGAAGCCGCCAAGGTCAGAGCACATAGAATAAATCTTGTGAGCAGCAAGTTCATGTTGGGTCTCCCACATTTCCTCCTGCTTCTTCACATCCTTGACGAAGTTCATTCGAAGTTGAAATACCTAGAAGAGCCACATAGCAACACAGAATTCAAAATTGCAGGAATCATAAGAAAATGTATACAAAATAAAAAAAAAATGAAGAAGAAAGGAGTACCATCAATCAAAGAGAAACCTTGTATCCAGTGTAGATATCGGTGGCACGAACCCAGAACTGAAACGATCGTTGCCAGGGTCGGAATCCATCAGAGAGCTTTTCCTGAATCTCTTTGAAATCGATAGCATGCATTTTCGAATTTTCGATGGAAATTTGAGAGAGTGATAAGGATGAGAGGATAAAGTTAAAGAGAATTGTGTGTATATGATGGCGTCAAGATGGAGTTTTGTTAAATTAAAGGAAACAAAATCCGTTCGTCGTCGGATTTGATTCCTAATTAACCTCTGTAATATCTGGAACTTAAGTCTTAATGAAAAACATACATAACTGGAAATAAGGCAAATAATAGCGGGTAATAATATGTGGGTACAAAAATAATACAAAGTTAGTTACCAAATGTGGTGTAATACAAAGAATTGGAACGTATTATAAAACAAAACAAAACAAAACGCAAAAGGTTTGTTTGTCTAAGCCACAAGTTTAAGAAAAATAACTGAGATACTAAGAGACAAAATATAAATCCAAAAAGTTATTTGGACATGTCACATATGGTGAAGAATCTCACCCAACACTGACCACCGTGGAAGAATTCTGCAAAATATCTGCTAACTCTTACAAGGACAAGTCTTTGCTGAATCAAATTTATCATTTAATTATGTTGTGTTTCTTTTTGACGAGACACTTTTGGGATTATACTCTCGGCTCATTTACCTTGGGAAACCAAAGAAATTTCTATTGGAGATATTAATTACTTTCAAGTAGTTGAGTCGTAGATGCTAGGATACGATGAAAGCAAGAGATTCAAAGACATGCGACGAAAACTAAAATCATCTTGGGAGACAAACCAACTAGAGTCAAAAGAGACGACAGACATTGATCTCAAAACACAAATTTTTTTAGTTTCTCAGACATTAAGATTCTAATGAGTTTCCAGAAGCAAATTTTGAAGAAAGACTGAAACAGAAACATGCAACAATGCTCACAGATCGATCACACGAGAGAGCTTCTGGATCCTGTTTAGCAAGAAATCCCCTTGCTTGATTGTTGCCTGGTAAAGCGCATTCTTCGCATCAGGACGGTTAGTCTCCAGAACATCTGCAACCTTGTCTATCTTGCAGTGAAGCTTCCCAGCAGCTATGAACCGTGACAGCTCCCTGGATAATAACAAACATTTGAAGCCGGTTAAAATTTTGTAACATCATGTTATATGACAGCTGGCAAACTTAAATATACTATAAGAATATAATTTGAGTGTTCTGTAGTGTGCTTACTGGTCAATGAAATCAACGGAAACACCAAAGGCCTTTGCCATCGCTTCAACTGTCACACTCTTGTAAGATTCCAAAAACTGAGAGTACACCACCGTTCTAACTTCCCTCATGTAGAACCGGAAATGTGGGTACAAGTAACGGTCAAACTTGATCTGCTCCGCCATTCCAGCTGAGAATATACCCCGACAATGAAGTTATTAACAAGCAGAGAAAAATCAAGCAGTATGCACGCAGAAATATGATATCTGGTCCTTGTAATGAACTTACCAAATGCTGAGAAAAAGGCCTTGTACTGGCACTCATACAAGGAGTTCAGAAACTCAGAAAGGAACGGAATCTTCCCAAGCACGGTTAAGATCTCAGGTGCATCGACGACCTATTAAATTAGTAGTACTTTACCATTGAAATCACATCGTCGGAAAGAAATTTCAACAAATAACAAGATTTACTAAAACGTTATCCCTAACTAAATTTAGAAAACTCAAAGCAGATGACCGAGCCGTTGACAAATACCTTTTGCTTAAGTGAAACTCTGTCCAAAGTTATGATGCTCGTCAGGACGGTGTAGAATATAAAGGTCTCATATGGAAAAATTTCATATGTTGTGAAGGTTGATATAGAATCCAGAAATAAGCTGGCAGCCTTCTTAAAGTTTCTGGTGGACATGCAGTACAAACCTTCATAGACCTTTAGCCTGTTCTTCCTCTCCCAGTCACCACCCTCTTCGAACAATCTGGCAAGAGAAACAGAAAGTGTTAGATCAAAGATTTCAGTAGCTGTTTCCAGGAAGAGTAGTCTAAAAAATCTAAATCGACACTTACTTCTTTGCTTTGTCAATGCTCTTTGATACCAGGTCGAAGTCCATATAGAAAAAAGCAAGTTGCAACGTATAGAATACCAAATCCATTTTTTGCCCAACAGCAACAGTTTTCCCTTCAGTTAGTTTTAGCTGCTCCAAAGCTTTCTCCTAAGATTACAAATCAAAAAATTAATGGCCAAGGAAGTTCTCTGAAGTGCGTAACTAAAACTTTGACATGCGCACATACCTTATCACTAATCCTGATGAAATACAGAGCCTTAGCAAGATGAGCTTCACGTACTTCACTTTCACCCAAATTTTCTTCTGCATCAGCAATCCTAAACAACAGTTGAGGAAACAAAAATGTAAGAGAACACCTGGAGTAGCTTAAATTATGAAAACCCAACAAGAATCAGTAGTAAAATTGTTTGACTTATAATATGCTGGATCAGAAGTTTGTACAAAACTAATGCTGATGCCAAGATGGACTCAGATATCAATGATAGAACACAAAATTAGATTTTTGGTTCTCTCCATGTGATTACTAAGACACCTTTAGTCTAGAGTAAACAAACCTCCACCAAATCTTAAAACTCAAGTCTCTCAAAATCTTTACATAAACTACACAGGAACATATAGATTCCCAAAAGGAAAATATAATTTTTACAACTGAAGCATCCAATTCGAGATCCAGTTGATAATAATGCTACAGTCTCTATCAATCTAAACCAAAACAATACGAGAACTCGGACTTTAAGTCACTGTTGATTACATCCATAAGCAATTTGTAAAATTTTAGCATCGGAGGAAACTGAATACGGAGCAAAATTTCCCAGAAATAGAAGCAAAGGGAACAAGTAAACTTACTTCTCGTCGAGCTTTTTAAGCTCCTCCTCGTTATCGGCCTTCATAGAATCTAACAAGGTCTGATTCAACTCAAGCACCGAAGTGGCCGCTAGGGTTTCGTACAAGGGAGCCATACCTAAAGAAAAACCAACGAAGAATCAGGACCAGAAAATCTCGAAGAAATCTGTAAGTAATTGTGATTGATTAGAGGAAGGAAGCTGCTTCACCATCAGATTTGATGGAATCCAAGACCTCAGACTTGAGCTGGACTTTCTCGATGTCTTGGACATCGGGATGATTGAGGAGGAATATTTTGTGGCCTAGAATTAGGTGAGGCTGCTGAGATCCTTCGGCGCCACCGTCCATGGCGAATCAGGAAAGCTTGACACGGATCTGAGAGAGAGCACACAAAAAATAAATGTAAGTGTTTGCTTGAGCAAGGAGGAAGAAGCGAACCAGATTTCGGGACCCGATGGGTTTTGAGTAATATATATTAAAAAATAAGTTTCGCATAATAACCTTTAAACCCTCTATCTTAATTTACATTTAATAATGATAAATTTATTTATTTTATATATCAATCTATATGTATTGTACGGATATCGTTATATATACATCTAAATATTTGTACTTGATTACAAATAAACGATTAATTTATTATACTAAAGATGAACATTCGATTATTCTGTTTTTTTTGGTTCGAGATATTCAAATTTCAGGTTTTTTGGATTTAAAAAATAGAATTCATCTAGTAATATATATAATTCGGTTTGGGTTTAGATTATGTTTGGTTCAAATTTAGAAAAAAAATTTATAGTAAAAATAAACATAAACCAACTAATGTAGATTTGTGAGGAAATTTCTTGAAACTTATTCTTTTATCTAGCTAAAAAAGCAGAATTCATTTCGCTAAATGTCATATCTAATTGCGCTATATTTTTGTTTTATTTTTTAGGGGCTCAAAACTTTTAAAAAATTTCAGTGTCCCAACCATACTAAAGGTATTACGTCTAAGACTATATAATTAACAAAAAATAAGTTTCTTATGAACTATTTGTTTATATCTTATATTAATCAAATATTTTTGTTGTGCAATCATTGTTTTATCATCTTATTAATCTAATCTTTAATTGTTCAACCTTTGTGCAACTTTTTTTGTGTGCAATGTAATCTCCTTTTAATCTTATAATTTTAGGTTAAAACTGAAAAAACTATTTTTTTTTTCCAACCAAACATTGTCTGTCGTCTCCATAATTGGTTGTCCACATTGGACGAAAAGTATTTACAAACGAAGATTCAAATTTTTTTTTTGAAGTTCGTGCTAAGCAATCCATCTGTTTATCACTCAGTGTTGGGATACGAGAAATAGAAAACCCAGGAAGAGAATCACATAAACGAGCAAGATCTTCAAGCTGATTGGAGAAAGCAGACCACTCTTCTGAAGATTGTACCATGAAGACGAGTTCTGCACAATCTATTTCAAACACATGGCATAAAATTTTGAAATAGATTGTGCAGAACTCGCCTCCATGGTATAATTTCCAGCGGAGTTATCCGTTTTCTCTAATCATCTTAAGGATCTTGTTCGTTTATGTTATGTATGAGATTATAAATTTGGAGTTTAAAAGTTTTTAAAATTATGTGAATAAATCTAAAAAGCAAGGAGACTTAAGAGAATCGTACTTTGACTATACATACCTTTTAAAATATATTTGATAAAGATTATAAAAAAATGTGGGAGAAAACGTGGCAATGGAGAATTATAAGGGTAAGTAATGTGGCAATCAAACTGTACCACACAAAGCTCACTTGAAGTAGCTACAACCTCTCAGTTGATTACGGATGTTAATGGCAAGTGAAATAGCTTTGTGGCTCGGATGGCACTGTTTGCAGCAATTATTCTTGCCCTAGGATCATCATCCCTCACCACATTGTTAGCTCTAGCTGGAACTTCTTCCACAAATCTGTACTTGAAGTCTTTTATGTGATCAAAATAAGGTATTGGAGTAGCTTCCATTTTAAGATTTCTCCAGAGAATATTTGCGCACTCAGCTTCCATAGCGTTTGGCCATCAAAATAAGTCTTTTGTGTGATCTTCTTAGGCTTGGTGGACTTGAGTGCCTAAAAAATATAAAGGCCAATCAGAAAATATTAACACTGTAGATTTTGATAAATAAAGGCCTAAAAATAACATTTTATTTCTTTATTTGGTTTCTCGAGAAAAGTAATTTAAATCCAAATCTAATTTAATCTAAGATAGTGTAAATTTTGTTTTTGTTTTTATTGGAAAAGAGAAATCTTATGAACTGAGCAAATAATTTAGAAAAGAATTTTTTTTTTTATTTACTCGTTAAATAAAACGGAATGATGAAAATAATAATAATGGAAATTTATATTTACTTTATCACTTTATCTTCGAATTCACTCTTACCATTACAGAAAAAATATAACATTGTTACCTAACAACTTTTTTAGTCTTGATAATATTTGCAAATGATTTCAGAAAATAGACGAATTTTATAAATAGCGATAAACTTTGATTAGTGCAGTTGTAAGTTTCAGTTCACCATTCACGGAGAAACAAAAAAATATAACTTACTTATATATGTCACGAGAGAGAAGCAACACATTATTCAATTTCGAATGAAGCAGAAGCTAAACATATCATAATAAGGGATGTTCCAATGTCAGGCTCAATTCCAAGTAGACATGACTGAAACCCTTTCCTAGATACCTGATAGATTTTCGATATCGTAAGAATTATAACGATTCAATCGAATACAGAGTATAAACGAAAGAGTCGAGAGTAAGAAACAAGGTGTTAACAAACTCTAGCTTAACTTAATTCACACATATCTAGGCATCACCACCGTTACGTTTATAATTGTTCTTTAACCTTAACCTTAACTATTTAATATACGGTTACGGTTAAACCAGTTACGGTTATATACGGTTACGGTTATATACGCTTAAATACGATTCAATTATTTGATAATTAAAATAAAAATTAATATTAGTAGCGTTTTTAGTTTACACAAAAAATTACGGTTATTATTAATTATATGTACATTTTGTCTACTTACGGTTATAATTTTAAGATTAACCATGTGGTTAACTAACGATTTTTATACGGTTACAGTTAATTAATGGTTACGGTTAATAATTTACAGTCAACCATAGCTAATAGAGTAAAATCTCTATAAATTAATAATATTGAGACCAATGTATTTTTATGATATTTTATTAATTTATCGAGATTATTAATTTATAGAAGTAATATTTGAGTCAAAATAGCAATTTGAAACTGGAAAAAATTATTAATTTAGCAAGATATTAATGAATCGAATATTAATTTATAGAGGTTTAACTGTATATTTTTACGGTTAACAGTTACGATTTTTAACCATTTTATATGGTTACAAACCGGTTACAATTGAAAATGGTCTGGTTACGGTCCAAAATACAGTTACGGTTAGATTTTAGCCATTTCTACAGAGATCGCATCGAGATGAATCGAGTAAAAGCATAAAAAGAAACAATGGCTCTTATTTATTGAAAGAACAAAACGGTAAAGCTTCCTTTTCTCCCAGAGTCTTTGCTTTCAACATAAAACCCGCAAACCCTACGTTCTACTCCGAGTCTTTGCCCTTGGTTTTCTTCTCATCCAAGTTCTTCTCTTGTTTCTTCCTGAAGTATGATTGATGAATCTTATCAATACCTTTCTCAAGCATCGCTCTAACCCTCATAGGAAGGCCGTAAAGTCGAATAAACCCAGCTGCATCCGCTTGGTTATAGATCTCACTCCCTTCAAAGGAAGATATGTCTTGTCTATATAGACTGTTCGGACTCCTACGCCCTGTAACCGACACTGATCCTTTGTACAGCTTCAGTGTAACGGATCCTGTGGTTTTCTCAGTTAGCTTCTCCATGAAAGCGTCCATGGACTCCCTTAGCGGATCAAACCATCTTCCCGCATAAACCATCTCTGCGTATTTCAGCGCTAGTAAGTCTTTTACCTGAATACTTTCTCTGTCTAGAGTGAGGGATTCTAGTTCCTGTGCAGCTGCAAAGAGGATGGTGCCGCCAGGAGTTTCATACACACCCCGTGATTTCATCCCCACCAGACGGTTCTCAACCATGTCAATCCGCCCAATGCCGTGCTTTCCTCCTATTGTGTTAAGCTCAGCGAGAAGTGTGGCTGGACTCAAAGCCTTCCCGTTCAGCGCCACGGGAATTCCAGATTCTATCCCTATCTCGATGTATCTGTTAAGTTTTCAAGTATCAAAAGTCAGGATGCAAATTGTAAAGTACATAATAAATTTGATATGATCTAAACTGGTAAACTTCTTTATTCAGCAAAAACTACACAACGTAGAGAGACTAGATTAATGAGACAACTCTACACTCTACATCCGATTTCCAATTCTAAACCATAGAAAAATCCTGAACATCCAAACTCGTTATGCCTAAACTTCCTTTTAAGCTGTGAGCTCCATAGCTAACTGACTCAGCTATAGTTGTTGAGCTAACAACACAGCTACAATCACTACAAACCACCTGAACTCATAGAAATTCCAAACAGAGGTTTAGAGAAAGACAACTTACTCAGGCTGATCAGGAGCATCTTCGGGATCTACACTCATCATGTACATATCTTTCTTCGGCTCGTTTGCTGGATCTTCCAATATATCACCCTTTCAACAACAAAAAATTTTGATATCAGAGAGGGAGACACATTTTTAGGAACTCAGCAATGTGACAAACTGTATCATTTGTATCCTAAAAGGAAATGCAAACAAACATTTGACTCTTATTTTACCTCATGACTAAGGTGCCACAGGTTCCTGTCCCGGCTGTAAATAGATTTCTTTGTCACTGGGACGGGAACGTTATGCTTCTTCGCATACTCAATAGCATCTTCTCTGCCTTGGATTTCCCATTCTCTCCATGGTGCCACAACTTTAAGTTCAGGGTTTAACGAAAAGAAGGTGAGCTCAAACCGAACCTGGTCAATCAAACAGTAAAAAAAAGGTAAGAGTTGATGTGTGTGTTTTGTTCGATGTAACGCTTTAGCAAGATATTCCAAGTACTTGCCTGGTCATTTCCTTTGCCAGTACACCCATGTGCAACGGCATCAGCTCCAACCTCTGCTGCTACATCAACCATGGCCTAATCATTTAGAAGTTGTATTAGAGATAAAAGGTCATTCAAAAGATGTATTCAGATATTAGGAATATTTGGGTTCCTTCAAAATTTAATCATATTAAACCACTAGAAATGTTACCTTAGCAATGACAGGTCGAGCCATAGAGGTACCAAGCAAGTATTTTCGTTCATAGATGGCACCAGCTCGAAGACAAGGGAAAATGTAATCTTTCACAAACTCCTCTGTGAGATCCTTAACGACCAACTGAGAAGCACCACTAGCCTTAGCCTTTTGTTCTAAACCCTCCAACTCTTTTATGCCCTTCATATCAAAACATTTAGAGGTTAAGAAGACCTAAGAAGAATACAAACACGAAACTTCCTTTCTTTCTTAACTAAAATAGTCAACATTTGGCACTTTTGTGATGTACCTGACCAACATCAGCGGTGAAACACACAACTTCACAGCCATAGTTCTCCCTAAAAAACAAATAGTTTCATGTAAGTGTAGTGGATTGATCAAACTTTAAGGAAAGCATTAGCTTCAAAGCTATCAAATTTAGTTGTATCATACAGAGAAGAAGATTAAAAAAGTTATTCTTGTTAGGGGTTAGAAATAAACAGGAGAAAAAGGAAAAAACATACTTAAGCCATGGCACGATGACAGAGGTATCTAAACCTCCACTGTAGGCTAGAACGACCTTTTTCAGTTTTCCACGAAGTCCAGCTTCCTTGGAATCAGAGGCCAAAGCGGTTCCATCCCCGGAGAGAACAGCTCGAATAGCTGTTCATTATTCAAAATACAATAGTGTAAATAACATATAAGATGCTCCTAATACATGAAAATTTCAGAGAGAGAATAAAGAATATGTGGGATGATTCAGTGTAATGCTAACTTCACCTTGATTCTTGCAGCTGCGGGATCCGGGAACATGACAGATAGCAACGGCATTGCCAACAAGCTGGCTTCGTCTCACAGGTAACTGCAAATTCAGTTAAAGCAAAATAGAGAGTTTAGATGAAAAGTCGGAGAAACAACATCCATGATTGCTTTGTAAGTATCAATTCTAATAGGAAAGTACCTCTTGAAACGGGGAAGTGGTTTTTGGACAAGCTACATTCTGACATCTTAAGCTACCTGCGAAAAACATATCAGAAATCAATTACATTTCGATTAAAATCTGTTGGAACGTATCATATATCAATAACTCGGAGTCCCATTTGCAATTTTCTCGGATTAAAATAGACATTAGTAAAGGGGAACTGAAACAGAGCAGAAAATAACCATTGTGGGGGCTACGAAGGGCGAGAGCAGAGGACGAAGAAGAAAGAAACGAAGTCGCCGAGATTTCAGCCATGGAAGATTCTTTCTGGGATTTTTGCTTCTTGTCTGCGCTTGTGTTTCACATTCACAATGGGGTTTGGGGGTCTTTTGTATGATGCCAACAGTGTCCACGTCATCTAGGGTTTTGACTATTTTATTTTTTCTCTCTATACAGAATAATCGTTTTTTATTTCTCAAACTTTCCTTCTTCCAAATTTCAATGGAGTATAAGAAAATCTGTTTTTTCCATATTTGAAAATTTTAACCCCAAAAAATAAAATAAAAAAAGAGAGCCAGATTTCGAAAATGAGCTATAAAAAGTTGTTTCTCTCAATCCCTCCAACTATTAATACGAATAGATTTCGAAGGATATTAGAATACTACCATTTAAATAGGTTAAAATGTTTAAGACCAGTGACAGGTTTAGTTATTATACGAAAACTAAAAGACAAAAATTACATTCCCTTTGGTGTCATGTGTGTTATATACTGAATATAAAGAAGTCCTACAAAAGATTGAATGGCCAAAGCTGGCACTAGTAACTCATAGATATCTCAATCATAATGCAACTTCGGAAAAACACCTCTCTTCCTATTCACTTCACTGTTAAAAGCAAACAAACACAAGCGAAGAAAAAGAAACAGCTATTCCTTATTATAAGATATGACACCGCAATGTTGTATGAAAACGCAGCGTGAGATCTCAAACATTAATTGCGTTTTGCCTATCCGCAGGTGCAACACATTGCCAGAGGGAACAATAAGGCGGGATAACTGCTGGATTCAACCCCATAGCAGAAATGTTTCGGCCATACTCCTGGTAAAGATATTAACCAATAATGTTACTTCTTTATAAACTGTTTCTTTTCATATTAATTTTATTTGACAGTTGAGGAGGGTTTACCTGAATGTCAAGGAACAATTGCATACACATCTTGTCTGTTTCCGATACATTTTGGTCAGAAACACCTGATGCTGCACCTGCACGTCTCTGTGCATTTTGGCGTAATTTCTGAAGCGATGACTCTGTTTTTCTGGCCTGTAACATATTACAATCAGTATCTCTACCACTGGAAAAAGATGTGCCATTATGACATAATATAATCGGAAAGATTCAGATGTGTTTTCTACGTTGATTAATAAATGATAGATCTCAGTTTTAAAAATATAGGGTCTCATTTGCTTATTATACTAATCAATCATCCTCAAAATGTATACTAATCAATAATCTTCAAAATGTGTTTAAAACAGAGTACTTACCACGCTAACAAGTTCAGCAGCTAATTCATAATACCGCCTGGTAATTTCAGTGACAGTGTGAAGAAGTAACTCCTCCCTTGTTTTGGAGGACAAGTAATTTGTAGCCTTATCTCCCTCCAGAAAAGCCTATAAATAGAGAAGGTGCAATAATCCACATTCCAGAATCCATCAGTCAAGTAACTATGAACACTCTTGTAACCGCAACTCCAAAGCTGAATGAATACCTTTACAGGACGCAATAGCCCAACAACATATGGTGAGTGCCTAACAGGCAGTGGTTTATTAGTCATCCTATATGTTGCTGTTATTCCCTTGAGCTGCCTTAGGTCCTATATGAGAGAAGAAAACATTAACCATTACAGAACTGTTATGTATGATACTTGGAGACTAACACTAACCTATTTGGCTATCCAGCAACTTATACTCAACGCTATTCTTGCAGGTACTCACTAACACAGTAAAAAAAACTTGAAGTATATATATTAAACAATGGACTAATTCTTCTTCAGGGCTTTACCTCAACAGATTTATCAACAATGACTTCAACTATTGTCTTGGTAACTAAAGGTAGGACTTTCTCTAATGATTCTCCACCCTGTAACATGCTCATCCTCACCACATCAAGAACTTCAGTGGAGCATGAAGATAAATAGTGTGATATATGTTCAAGGTAATCACCACGAACTTCTGAGACTAGACAATTTACATCATGAATAACCTGCAAGGAAGGAAACGTGTAAGTATTCCAATAAAATCAAACGATTAACCATATAGTATATGCAATAAGATTTCATGTATTTATGTGAATAGCAGATATTTCAAATTTACTAGTTTTTCCACATAATTTTTTGTCACTAATCAAAAAATTTGGTTCACCAAAAAAAAAAGAAACAGTTTTTAAGCTAGCCCATGGAACATAATTCAGCTAGTTTAGAGAACACAAAATCACAGAAATCTCAAAAAGTCCAAAATAAGAGGAGCTGAGAAAACAATCCACATAAAAAAGGACTTACATATACAAAATCTTCTGCAGCAGCTGAAACTGCCCATTCACATCCAGGACTAGGATTGACATTACTCTTTCTAGTATTCAGCGCAGATGACACCCAAATGCAATATCTACATGTTATTAACAGATTATCAAAATGAGAACTGAAACAAGAAATGGTAAGCGTGGATAGTATTATAGTCAAATTTCACAAACCTCGAAAGAAGTTGCAAGGTCAACCGAAGAAATTTATCAGCAGCAGAGAAAACGAGAACATCTTCTTTCCAGCATGATCGCAAGCACTCCAAAAGAGTAACACTCTGTTCGAGCAACAAGTTGGGTGAACTACGTTTATCCTGAATGAAAACCAGAGAAGCAGAAGTAAGAGCAGAATCCAAGGCTCCAGCTATCTCCTGAAACCTGAAATTATGTATTTTCGAGTTAGAGAAGCTAAGAAGCCACTAATCTGATGGTAAGTCAACAGCTATCTATGATATTTCTCGAGTACCTCAGTGAAAAGTATACTCCCACATTCCATTGCTTCATGAATTCAATATATATCGCTTCACCTCGAAACTTAGTTACAGCAGCCCTTGACGGACAATAACCTTCATAAAAAGTATATGGGACGGATCAACTGAAAAATATCCAAATAATTTCATCACCTAGTATTAAATTCAATTATATGCTTATATAAGACACATGAAGATCACCGCACAATGCATCTGATAAGCCATGTAATCAAACATGGAGGAAGATATAGATCAATTACTCTTACCTTCAAGATATGCCAGGAAATCCAAGCTTGCTTTGTAATTTTGTAAGAACTCAGTAGGCCTTCCAGGAGAAAATACTCCTGGTTTGACTTTCTGGATTGCGGAAAGAACTTCTTTCAGGATTGAATTTGCCAAGAAGTTGAAGACGTGCAAACCCGATTTGTCTGTTTCAGTAACAAGATACCAAGCAAAGAGTACAATGAGTGAAATATAAAACGACAACACTAAGAAGGAAACAATGTCCAATTGTAGTTAACTAACAAGATTGCTATTACATGACAATATGAAAGATAATAAGTCATGATAATCTAGGTTGCTGTATTAGTTGTGTAAAATTCTTATTAGAATGTTTAACAGGAAAAATTCCTTGCCAGAGAAAATGGAACTTTCAAAAGGCGATTGGAGATTTACAACAAATATGATCACACATAAAGCGAATTACCTGTTGAAGATATTTCTAGGAGCATTTTACAGTCCTTCGCAATAAAATGCTTGATCTGTTGGTAATCATTTTCAAGTTCATCTCCCGGTGTTCCAGTAGTATCCACTGATGTTTCAGGTGCAATAATTTTATGTATAAATGGAGCCACAATCGTTGTACGAAAAAACTCTTCTGCATTCTTGGTGTTATCAATGGCAGCGTACGCACGTAGGCAGTTGTAAAGGACGCTTGTGTCGCTGTTGTTTAGCCCATCAATGAAGCAATGCCCCAGGCTAGCATCCAATAACACACTAGCGCTCTGAATCCTCTTCTCCATGTTTTCAATGAAAGGCAGGTTCTGTACTGGCATAACAGAAAAAAGTAGTGAGCATCAGTCGTAAGAGTTTCAATTGTCTTCTGAGGCTAACAAGTATACAAGAGTTTTTGTAGAACACCAGGGATTTCACAAGATTTGACCAGTTAGCATCTCACGTTATTTTTTTTTGTCAACCATCTTCTCAAAGGCCAATGTCAATGAATTCTCTTAGCAGCCCAGCCAATTCTCAGGCCTCATATATATAGCTAGTTTTAATCCCCAAAATACTATTCTTATATGCAGTATCCTCGAACTTCTTTCGTTATTATTCTATAAGAGGCAAAAATTTCTGCTATGTTTTTGATAACTTTGAAACTCAAGAATGGCTAGGACTGAAAAGCAAATTTTCTCCTATCAATTGAACTCAAAATACTCCTTCGAAAACTTATCCCGATGTTCCTATTTTAGACTGTAAAAGGAACAGAAGTGCATTTCTACTGTAATCTATATTTTAGAGAAGGACAAGGAATTGTGACTTCACTAATGAAAAGAAGTTCAGCAAGAAAACAAACAAAAAAAGCATGATGGAGACCTGTGCATGAGCCATATAGAACTTGAGCCGATTCATTTCGCTAGCTATTCTTTCCAAAAGCATGCTCTGTGTTTCTCTCATTGTTGTGCCATCTTGCTGCGTGGAATTGTCATCATTCATAGAAATCCTTCTGATGGAATTAGCATCCTCGTTTTGCAAATCAGGAGGAGTACTTGGTAGAACTTTTATAAGCTTTTCAACCTACATTTAAAATGAACAGACCTTATTAACGTCAAGCATTCACATTATCTAAAACCAAGAAATCAAAAGAGCAATAGAGAAACATCTTTGCTCAGTATAAACGGAACTACAGTGCAAATTAATTAAGGATCATGGATAGATCAAAACAGCATTGAGGATATTAAAGAAATATCTATCTTCTAAAGTACACTAAGAAGATCAAAAAGCTTACCCAAATCCCCCTCATCTAGATTCTACAATAACTAAAGTATGTAAACGCTGGTATATGTAATCAGTGACCAGCAGAAGCAGACTCGAGATTCCAAGCGTAAAACACTTGATCAACAATTCAGATTGAGAAACCAAAATCATGTACCTTAGATACCACATGAAAAGTGTCGAGCAACAATTCCAGAACCTCCCTGGCAGCAGCAGCATCAGAACGCTGCTGCAATCCATTCCTTAGTGCGAAAAGTGCGGCCTCCACAGATCCACGAAACCCAGTGATCTTCTCACGGAGCTCAAGGAGCGGTGCCCGCATTCGGATTATAGCCGCATCGATATCGACGAGCTTAGTGCTCAAATTCACGAAATCGGCATAGTCTCGATTGATGAGATCAACAAGTTCGCGGTTCAGGGATGCAAGATGGGACCGGAGCTCGGATCGGAGAGTGTCAAAGGGAACAAATGTACGGAGCTCTGAGATGTATGACTCGGAGTCGAAGCCTGGGGAAAGGAAGAGGGAAGGCTTGAACCATAGAGGATGAGAGTCATAAGGATCGGAGAAGAAGTCTGTGGCGGATCTCGGCGCTGGCGACGGCGACGTCGCGACCAGATCTGACATTTTTCGCTTCGATGCTTGCTCTGTGTGGGAAAGCCTCAGTTATAAATCTGTGTGGACTGCTTGCCGAATCCTAGTTATAGAGCTAAACTGTGCGTCGGCAGAGGTGTTACTCAATTCAACCAAACCCGAGGATCAATAATTCGGTTTGGTCGACTCTTCTGATCTGTTAACTTGATCGAGAGACCCACTGTAATCTTTTCTTCCGTACATTGTACGTTGTATATTATTTGAGAAGTCACCGAAAAAGTCCAAAAATTTATGCTTACGTTATGTTTGTCTAAGAATTTATACAAACAATATTTGGAATAGGATTTAGAGAAATATTAGACAACCGCATGACTGAATTGATATTATTCGAAATTTGGAATTGTGGAAAATCCTGCAAATATTTCCAGCTAATACGGTGTTAACTTATAAGTAGCAAACTCAGTGTGCATGGAGTCGGTTGAGGCTGGTGCTCTCCCTAATCGCAATCAAAATCAAAATCAAGGTGGGAATTTCTTGCAATAATCTTTGGTTTGGTAAACCGGCTATAACCTCAGTTAAGCTATAAAACCAATGATTGACCGATTATAGAAGACTGATCGAAAAGTTGCAGAGAAAACAGTTAGTATTAAGTATTAAATCTCATCCCCGCCAAGTAATTCGGAAGTTGGAACTAGTTAGTGTCTTAGTGACTGAATCTGACCAGGTTTATCAAAAACCTGAGTATTACCGGTTGTTCTGTCAGAGCTCGCTAGTCGCTACATTAAGCAGGTATATGAACACAAAGATCGAAGACAATAAAACATCTCATTCAACTTATTTCATTTATTGTTTTCTCTATTCCCCTGAACAAAATTACATACAATACATTCTGTTTCCATCCGAGAGCTCGTTTTTGAGACGAAAATTGTGCTATGGCTTCTATTTTCTAAAGTAGATTCAATCTTACATGAAGTAGCTTAATGGATTCTTCTTTCTAGATCCACCTTCCCCGTAGAGTTCGTTCCATTGTTGAAGCTCTGTCATGTTCACAGACTCTGATGAGACACTTGCGCAAACCTTATTCAACACCAATGACAACGGTTTCACTTCTCTGAGCCCAAGACCGATAGATATGATATCAAACCAGCATAAGTAAATCTTACCCGCTCATGTGCGTATCTAAAATCCTCCATGTTTAAAGATCGGATATCAGCAATTCCACTTAGAGCTGGTGGAGCTTTACCTTCAGCCAGAGCAGCATCCCGCTCCTACCACAATATCCCATCATAAGCATATTTAATTCTACTGAGAAGTTTACGCAACCTAAAGTTTTCTTGGTTCAGTACAAAGAAAACATACACTTTTTTCCTTCTCCAATAGCTCCTTGATTGGACGGTGGGCAGCAGTAACACATAGATTCTGCACGCACCAACAGAGAATATATGAGCATTACTTTGCATTTCTTATCGTTTTGGCATACCATAACAAAGGTTAGAGGAATTAGTAGGGATTTACCTTAAGATCGCTTCCAGAATATCCATTAGTCATACTAGCAACTCCATCAGTATCCAAATCAGGGGACACATCTTCTTGTGCAAGTATAACCTTCAATATCTTTGCTCTATTTGGAGCATCTGGTAGTCCCACCATCAACCTGCATCAATACCACAAACTTTTCACAACATGTCAATTTGACAGAAACCTTAGTTCAACAAGTAAGCGATTTATAATTACCTACGGGGTAACCGTCTAATGACGGCCTCATCAAGGTCAAAAGGCCGGTTTGTGGCTGCCAGAACCAGAACACGTTCCGTTTCTTTCGTCTTAAGACCGTCCCAATTTATCATGAACTCATTTTTCATCTTCCGCATGGTCTCATGTTCCCCCGGATTTTCTCTTCGGCCTAGCATGCTGTCCACCTAAAATGAAAGTAAAATATGGTAAGACTGTCAGTGCTCTGATTACAAGCAAGATTCGCCCAGGAATTGACCATGAGAAATTACCTCGTCCACAAAGATAACACTAGGGGAAATTTTACTGGCCAATGAAAAGACAGCTTTGGCATATTTCTCACCCTCGCCAAACCACTGCAGTATTGAGAAGAACACAAGTTTGGACAGGAGATTCTGTGTATAAATCGGTAAAGTCCAACTTTTCAGGTATTCCGTTACCTTAGATGCGATGCTTGACATTGAGATGTTGATGAAGTTAGCACCAGCTTCCGTTGCCACTGCCTTTGCAAGCATGGTCTTTCCAGTGCCAGGAGGTCCAAATAAGAGAATTCCTTTACAAGGCTGCATAGAAAAGAACAAGAACAGACTGATTAGGAGCTAGTATAACTAATATCATCATTACTCCACAAAAATCATGTACATGTAGACTGGCACACACAAACTAAAGGTGATCTCTTAGTTTGTGATAAATTTGAGGTAGGACCAGGATCTAGTAAAAAGTTATGGGAGTTTTCTGAAATCTAATGCAGAGAAGAGAACCACCTTTGTTAATTGCCCCTTGCAGAAAAGTTCAGGCCGTTGTAAAGGAAGCATAACCAATTCCTTTAAGGTGTCTTTGACATTCTCAAGTGCTCCAATGTCATCAAATGTAACACCAATGTCACTGGGCGGAATAACATCACTTAAAAGCCTCTTCTCAAAGTCATTTTCTGTCACAATGTCCTGAAGCAACAGAGAAAATTAACAGCTGTTACATGATAGGAGCCATAATGAAAATAAGTAAAGAACAGTTCAATTTCCAAGACAATTTGCTAACCTTGAGAGACTTCTTTGAGCTCTTGGATTCATTTAGAAGAGCCCGTAAGAATCCTATTCCAAATTTTATGCTGCAAGGATCCAAAGTTCCCACTCAATACTGAAACAGATATTTAAGAGCAGTATTATTGCACAGGGACAAGCTGCCAATTACCTATCAAGAGACAAAACAACCCTATTATCTGGATCAGCATCAGGATTATGCCTTACATGGTCACAAAGAGCCCATCCAATGATCTTTTCTGCACCTGAACCAGAAAGTCAAAGTCAACTTTTTTTAGAAAAGCATTCCACTGTCAATTCTGGCCATCATGTCAATTCTGGAAAACATACTGTCACTTTGAAGTGTGAGATCCGTCGTGAGATGCTGTAGCTTCACAGTTCCTTCATATTCCAGACCACATCGTCCCAACACCTGGATTGAGATGCAATTATGGATTCGTTCTTAAAACTTCAGTAAATCCCCTGTTTTAAAACAGGAAATGGAATTGTACCTTACGAGAAAAAACAAATAACCTTGTACACCAGAGAAAAAGTAACCTATTCTAGAAGGTATACTATCAATAGTTTAAACACAAGCAATCATGTTTGAAAAAAGAGGAAAGATAGAGGTATAGGCTTTTTAATAAATGCGCCTCCACAAAGTCTAACAGCCAAATTGCCACAGATTGAATTCAGCTTTAACTTTTGAAGCTAGATATGCATTCTAAGAAAACCAAAAATATTTCGTTGGGATTGAACCATCATATGTAAAACTTATACTGTCCCCAGACATAAACTGCTTCCATGACCTTTTTCTAATTACATATTAAGTCCAAGAAGAAAGTTAAATGCAAACCCATACCATATATTCAGAGGAAAGACATACCATATGCAAGTAATTGGAATTAGCCTTCCATCTCAGATCTTCACCATCACGATTCAACTGATACTTCAAGAATTTAAGTTTATCCTCATCCTGAGATTAATTAGCTCCATCAAGTCTAACGTTTATTTGACAGACAACATACGAGAATGCTTATGTCTAGTAGAACTTAGTAACAAACCTGTGGCATGTGAATAGTAATTTTATTCCCAAAGAGCTTCGTTAGAAGTTTCGTTGCCTTTGAGACTTCCTTGCCTCGCTCATGTAGTCGTCCAAAATCCTGGGAATATCAAGCAAATGTAACATTAGTCCCACTCTAGAAGAGAAGGAATAAAAATGGCTTGATCAAATATGTTAGAGGCTTGTCTCAGAGGAAACACACAATGGTGAAAGCCGGCTAGAAAACAGAACCGATGACATTTAAGTAAACTCAAAATTGCAGTTACAAGAAGAGCACATCATGTATTTCCCAGTACCCTAGACACCAGATAAATTCCACAGTATGGCCAAAAGGTTAAGGCGTATATAAGCATGAACTAATCTCACTGGTCCTAGGCAGGAAAACATAAAGGTAAAAAAGAAAGACAAAAGAAGAAACCTAAAAGCATGCAGTAATTGGTAACAATAATGGCCATTTGCCTCAAGAATGACTAATCTTGTTATGTCAAATATTCCTGCTTATGAAACAAACAAAGAAAAGAGGAGAGGCCGTTGATTTACTGGAAAAGGTAAGTCAAGAAGAGCAGTTTGGAACTTGGTGAAAAATAGACCTCCAGGATGAGACTGCAAAAGAGATGAAAAGAAGTTATCACACTGCAGTGATAACCAATTTATATCGATCCTGAGGTTTATTTTATTTGCAACTAACATCTATTACAATTATAAGAAGTTTACAGAGGTACAATTTTAAGATCTTCAAAGACTGACTACCCTATACAAATCTCATAGTGCTTAACACTTGCACACTTAAATGTTTGAATGGTTATTTATCAGGATGGAACAAGTAATAAATTCGTGAATACACAATATTAAGAGTCTACTTCAACATATGGAATTCGGAAAGTGCAGCAGCTAAAAAATGTGGCAATGATTTTAATGCCTCTGAAACGCATAAAGAAAAAGGAATCACACTTCTTTGCCCTAGGACAAGTTTCTATTTACTAAATGATTTTAAAATTTCCAGAAGAGAATTAATTAAGCTAATAAGAAAAGCAATATAGCTTTTGCGAAATGAGCTCAATGCATGCAACTGGAGCAAAAGCATCGCACAGTAACTACCTTCTCCTTGTGGTTATCAGAGTGTATCTGTGAACAGATCACAATTAAGTTTTCTGGGAGATGTTCAAGTCTGCTTTTAAACGCAGAGTACAAATCGGAATTTCCAACAACAAACTTCTCAGCATCTTTCAAAAATAGAATAAACGGGCAAGTTTTGCTCTCAGCATGGACAACCTGGAAACAGATGAAGATAAAAGCACATGGAAAAATTTAAGACCAAGAAAAAATTCATTAATCTGCAATTGAAAGACAAATACCTCAAACAATGTGTTAACAAGTAATTTATCTAGTAGATCCTCAGAACCCGAGCTTTCGAACCGAAGATCAGAAGCTATAAAACAGAAACAAAAGAAACATTGTGTAAGACAACAGCTGCCGAGGACCAGTAAGCAATGCACTACTGAACGTGAAGTACCATTGCAGAAGAACCCATGCCCTTTTTCACATAGATCACCAAGATCAACTCCATCAGGTATGGGCTTATCAAATCTAACACCCACTTTTTCTGCTGAAGGATTCTCATCAAATACTAAAATTACTTTCCCTTTTATCCCATAAGGTGGTCCCCTGGATAAGATTAAGTAAAAAGTGGATCATTAAGTTAAGAAGTGAATATATAAAGGCAAAAGAAAAAATTCAGAAGATAAATCCTGTAAGCCTAACTTAAAGAAAATCCTGAAATTTAGATGTAAATATAAGATAGGAAACAGATTTGAAAAAGATATATATATGTCTTGGATGTAAATATAGTATTCCCATCAATAAATCTTTGCATTCTAATAAAAGAAGACACATTCTTCACCGGAGCCGACAAATATAAATTCAAACTATGTAGAAGCCAATATCGGTCTTATCAGCTGCCTCAATCAGAACTATCATAAGAAACGAACCTTAAGGTAGATGGCCCAGGATACAAACCAGCACCTAAGAATCGTACCCTGTCACCTGCAAGTTTTTTTTCCAATTAAGTATCAGCAAACCAGAAATCTAAGAAGATTGAAGAAGAATCTTCTGTTGCAAACAATTTAAAAGGGCATAACTTTCTTCAAAATATGTTTCGCTGGAGTTCCAAATGAACGAGGTAAAGTCTCCGGCTCCAACTTAGGCTGTGAGTCTGGACCAGAAGAATCAGCAGGAGAAGGGCTAGATGCATCTCCGTCACCTGCTGACAAATCCCAGCTTTTCCGCCGATCAGTGAGCTCAGGACTCCACCTGGGAAGCTTACATGATTTTTCAGAAGCAAGTCCATCCTTCATTGACTCAATTTCCTTTGCAGACACAGACTGTAGGAAATTGCAGAACGGATGCCCATAATCAGGAAAACAGACAAAAATGAGTGTAGATGGAAAGCTTTACTTCTTGTAAACTAACAAGCATATTCTTTTAATCTAAGAAACATTAACTCCTCATTCTTATAATCTAGCCAACATTAAATCGTCACAAAATAAGCTTATATTTAAGAAGACGCATATAGTCTCTTACCCCTAAAATTGGATGGCTGTCAAATATTAGCAATTTCGCCTCGAAGTAATTAGCAAGTGCTTCAGCTAACGCCTCTTGGTACATCTCAGACCCTGAAATAATTCCAACCAAAAAGCAAAAATTATGTTGCCGCCTAAAAGAATTACAGGAACCACACAAGCAAGATACCACAAACCTGCGGGACCAGAAAGCAATATCCTTGGATTCAAAGTGGTCAAGTCGGAAGCATACTTGGCATATTGTTTTTGCTTCAGATGTATATGTGAAGCAGCTATCAAGACATTCTTAGTAGTCTCACTACAAAAATAAAACAGAAAGACCTTAATCAGCATACACAGAACGAAGTTTCCAACGCAAATAAATCAGGAAGGGAATTAAAATTCACAATAATTCATAGTTCAAAGAGAGAGAAAAAACAAGAGCAAATTAGACCTAAAAAGTCTATGATGATGACAAAACAGATTCTTAATAAAAGATTCCCAAGCACATATCTTAACTCTGAATAAGTATCTGAGAAACATTAATCTGACTTGGTCCAATACCTCAAATAATAGGGGAAATTTTCGAATGAAACTTGCATGCTTTTGCCTTCAACAATACCAGCTTCAATGTCTTTTCTGAATATTGCAGATCGCAGACCATTGACTGATGTTGAAGCTTGTTGTGAATTCGTTGTCAACCCGTTTTCCTCATCTAATATCTGATACCATGTTTGTTAATATAATGCTAAATACTGTTCATGACACCCAGGTTGATTGAAACATAGAGTAATTACCTCCATTTTGGAATCTTGGTTGTGACTGCTGACTGCTCCACTTTCTGCAGCTTTATCACTTATATAGTTAACTGGAAAATCTCCTTCCATGCCATCAAATTCATGCTCCGCTCCATCTAGGACCACAGAAGTAGCATGTCCCATACGCTCCAGTACCAAGCTTGCAAGATCTACAAAACGCTTAAAAGGTTTATCTTGGACCACAGAAGTATCAGGAATCTGAAGCCCACCAGCTTTTGCTGCAACTTCAGGCATTTGCTGAAATATCTGTATAGAAATTAAGGGGAAGACTTATGTGTATCCCCATGGAGATATTCTTATCAAAACTGAAAGAAAGTTTTCTTCTTGGACATTTATACGAAAAAACAAAAAAAAACAAAAGTCGGATCACATGAGGATACGAAAGCATAGATTCTGACTAAACCCAAAACCACTTCGTCGCCAGAGTGTAGCACAAGACTGGCATTCTTCTTGACAACTGTTCCGTTTATCCGCACAGATCCCCTGCTACCTGTGATCTCTAGAACCGCTACACCATTGCCTTGGCTCTGAACATGTCAACAAACAATGAAAATACATACTGCATACACATATTTACGAAGTTCACAATATCTCCACAAACAACTAAAAAGTAGAAAATTTACTAAGCACGAGAAAGAGGAAAGGAATAAGCAGGCATGGCATAAGTAATATTTTATAGTAAACGCAGATGTTTGAGCTTTAAAGGAAAAGACTACCTGATTTCTTCTGATCATGCACAGAAATGCACTGACTGTCTTGTCTTCTAATGTGAAGTTGCAGGTTTTACTAGAACCAATAGCGAAGCTCGAACTAGAAATGGCAAGGCTTGGATGCTGAAATTCATAAGTAGCTCAAATGTCAAGATATTGCATCCATAAAAGCATTAGAACATATAAAGACAGTGAAAGCCTCGAATTAAATCAACCTGCGCAGACTGTGCAAGAAGTTTACACCATGGATTCTGAAAGGAACATTGCTTCGGTTTCTTATTCAATCTGGAGAAAGAACTAATTGGCTTCCCTGGCAAATTCGGTATTGAGCCTAGAAAGACAAAGACGAATTGAAAATCCAATTTCTAACAGAAAAACAAATTGAGACGAGGATCAGAGAGTAAGAGTGATGGACCTTCGGCAACAGGAGGTTGCGCCGTCGTAGCCGCCGGGGAGGACTCAATCTTGGCGTCTCCGGAGATTGGAGCGCTTTCACCAGAATCGGCAGGAGGCACCGTGGAGACTTCCTTGGTCGTCTCCTCCGGGACCGTCTGATCACCTTCTATATCCGCCGGCTTCTCGACACAGGCGGCGGCGGCGCCGTCATCTTCCAACTGAAATGAAAAGGAAAATCGCCAAAATTCAAACCAGAACCTCCAGATGAGACGTAAAGGATATATGATGGAGAAGAAAGGTCTGTGATGAGAAACCTTAAGGCGTTTGGGTGAAGGAGGTTTATCGTCGTCGGAAGAAGAGGAGGGAGATCTCTTGCCGTTACCGTTGGGGCTGGTGGTATTGTTGTTGCCGGAGAGAGATCCATTCCGTCGCGTTGACACCATGACTCTTCTTGCGAGCTCACTTCTTTCCGATTCTTTAAGAGTTAAAAGAATCAAAATGCGAGAGATGAAATTTTGAAAGAAAACAAGAAATCAAAAGTATATATGTAAATTGTGTGTATGAATATATAAACGCTTTTTCTTGGTGGGAAAAATAAGAGAGACACTTTTAGTGACATGTAAAAAGAAAATGATAACTCCTGCGTCCTGCCTATACATGTGAGTGGGTGCTTTGTTTGCTTGGGAGCTACATGGAGTATGTGTAGAAAAGATTTCATGTGTTTGTCCATCTCCTTTGTTTGAAACATAATGGGCTATTAACTTTGAATTATTAAATCATTTTCATTTAAACTCATGGTTAAGATTTTTTATATCGGAAAGATGAGTCTATTTTATAGTGTGATTGTGTTAATTATGCAAGCATATATAGTTAGATACAAAGTACTTACCACAATTAGAATGAATTCATTTTGACTTTATGAATAACTATTTATAGCTTATAGTGATCATAGTACTTACCACAATTAGAATGAATTCATTTTGACTTGGTGAATAATAAAATACCAAACAATATACTTTCACAGTTTCACTCTTCTCTTCAATCGGACATCTCTACTTCGAGGGGCTTGTCTTGTTGGTTCTCATGTGAAATAGTAGAAGCGAGATCTTCTATTTTCAAGGGAGAATGTCTAGCCATATATTGAAACATGATCTGGAAGATGTATTTTTTGTAAATACTAGAGTCAATTCATAAACATGATTCACCAAAAGTCAGTATGCAATTTGCAAAAAATGAGAATACCAACCTTGGAATAGCTATCAGCAAAAGCTCGAGCTCGATTTGACACACAGATATATTGTAAATCCGCCTTTTCAAATCTACCATCCACACAGTTCAGCCCTCCATCACCAATGGCAAACCGAATAAGTGCTCCTGAAGACAGTCCAGACTATAATCCAACATGGTTAGCACCGCATATTTAGCAAAGTAACACATTGAGAAAGCATCCTTTAGCTAATTTAAATTTAATCTATTACGGGTACATGGAGTCTAGACAAACAGAGCGTACTAAGCTAGAGGGATCTGTTGGTCCAAGAAAGAAGAAATTACTAGACAACATCACTACCATACTTCATAGACCTTGTCGGTCTTATAGTAGTTAAAAGGAAGAATAAAAGCACTCTAACATATTTTGAACATACCTGTTTTACAAAATCTGCGTTTAAGCAACTGAATGGTACTGGTGGATCATCTGATGTTACAAGTTTCCCTTCATCTTGCAACTCCAAGACAATCTGTATTTACAAGATACACAGAAAATATATGTTAAAACTTTGTCATTAAGAGTAAAACAATAAACACTATGTATGGTATCCATGAACTGTAAATGCTTACATGTTGTTGGTTTGGAACTTCTCCATTGTTATCCGTATCGATGACATACTGGCTACACCTCTCATCCTTCCATATCAACACCAGAGGAGTATTTCCAGTATGATAGTGTGCATGTCTGCGAGTTTTATATGAACTTTAGTGGGGAAGGAGGGGGATATGTTGTCATATAAAAGCTGGCCAGAAACAAATGCCAGGGAAAAAAGAATTTTTATGATATTTAACATCATTGTGAAAAGGATATTTCGTCAAAGAAGGGCACTAGACCAATGAGACATTGACATCATCATATTACCACGAGTATGAAAGCAACTAGTGATATTATATATTAACATTCATAAAACAGAGGATAAAAGATCTGTCCTCTTTCTAATATAATCAGCATTCATTTAACCAATAGTTTTAATACGAATTGTTAAGTCCGAAAGAACTTGTTTAACGAAAGGTTCCTCAGTTCTCGATCCTTTTGTCCAAACCAAAACCTTATACCATCATAATCAATGCATTCCTTTAACTCTGCTTCAAACCTTCAGCTCTCAACTAAACGGACTTAAGGTCCATTACTGAGCTGAAAAAACTACAATTAAGTGCACTAGGCTAGTTAAAATAGTTCTGTACTAGATTAAACCTTAAGGCACACAAAGTTTTTGCAAGTGCAGGCAGCAGTAGAAGGAAAGAAGGAAACTGCAGAAAACAAATGGCATCTTACAAGTAAGTGTAGGCGAGATAAAATGATACACTTACTTGTTATAGAACAACAATCCATCCTTGACATAAGGCAATGATCCTGTATAAGCTGAGTGAAGTCCGCTTTGGTTGCAGTTATAAAAAGGAACTGCACTGAACCTGAACTTGTGGTAAAAAGAAGGCGGATCACAAGCACCAGTCTCAGCAAGTTTTGATTGCAACCAAAAGAATCTGAACTCTGCTGTACATTCATAAAGCGAGTAACCTCTCCAACAAACCATATCAATCACATAATATGTCTGATCCGACTGTATAAAACAGAAACAAACCACTTCTTAATAAGATCAAGAATGAGGATAAACCAATAAAACAGAGAAAAAGAAGAATCTTTGACCTCATGAAAGATACAGTCTAGTATAGAATATGATTGTGCGGGTCCAGAAGTGCCTTTTTTCCTGGCACCACCGGGCAATGCAGAAGGGAAATGATGCAAGATGGATCCATTTCTTACTCTACTAACTGTAGTTCCATCAGATGAAACTACAAAGCATCTTTTTCCAGTTGGTCTTGCTAACACATACCTAAAAAACCAACAAATTCTCATTATCAGACAATTACAAAGCAATCAAATTTCGTCTCAGCTAATTCTGATGATAGTAAAGAAGCAGTACCAATCTTGGCTAAGATTATCAGGGACGTCTATCATCCATTCAGGTAGCATTAGCTGCCTTGCGAACCATTTACGAGCCTCAGGTCCTCTGAGCCTGGAAGCTTGACGAATGTCAAAGCTAATCGATTCAGATTCAGATCCAGCGTCGAGCTCGGGCACGGCTTCAGATAGTATTTCCGGGTCGAAGTCAGGCGAAGAGGATTGGAGCGAGATAACGGAAGAGGCGAGGTTTCGGGCTCGCTGCTGAGCGTCACTGCGATTCTGAGACTGACGGAGAAGGGAAAGCTCTCGGCGTTTCTGTTGATCGGAGATAGGTCGTCGCTTGAAAGGACGGCGAAGATCATGCGGCGCCATTTTTGGAAGCAGAAAGTTGTGTATTGGTCGGACCTATGTTGCTCAGTAAAAAAGGTCTCTTGTAAAACCAAGCCGGTTTGGTTCAATTTTGGATGGTGGAGTGCGATTGAAAATTGAAACCAGGTCTGGGAAAAACTACAAAATCGAACCAAGCCGGTTTGGTTTTGGTTATAATGATTATTGACTAAACAATTCGGTTTCTAATTAAGTTAACTTAAATCATAGTATTATTCATAAAGTCAAAATAAATTCATTCTATGACCACTAGAAGCTATAAATTGTTATTCATCAAGTCAAAATGAATTCATTCTAATTGTGGTAAGTATATATATAAGCTTGCATAATTAACACAATTATACTTATAATAGTCTGTCATCTTTCCGATTTAAAAAAATCCTAACCATGAGTTTAAATGAAAATGATTGAACAATGCAAAGTTAATATACTTATAATAGTCTGTCAGCCCATTATGTTTCAGAAAAGTTCAACGTAATTTAATTACATGATGTGCTGATAATATAAGTAATAGACAGAAAACACAAATCCACATCAAAATCTCTTTTTGCTTCAGTGTCATCTAATTATACCTTAAAACTCAATCGGTTTTGTACATGATCTAGCCCAAGGATAATTAACTTTAGAAGAAGAAATATATATATTTAAGTACATCTCATACTATATTATAAAAAATATTCATAAGATCGATGTAAGAAAGTTGTTTATCTTTAGCCGGATAATATTCAAATCATCTTCAAAGCAAAAAATAAGGTTATATCCGACTGGGGTTTTTGTTAAAACTTTCTTGGTATAGTACAAATATGATATTCACATATGTTTGCACTCAATATAAACCAAAAAACAAAGAAAAAGTGATAAACCTCTAGCGTAGTTAACAAAAGATTTTATTAAGATTACACATACTATTATGATATGAACTGAATTAAGTGTATCAAAATTTAAGCTAAGACATTTGTTTACAAAATACCACATCTTTTCTTATCCATATTCATTATTTTATTTTATTTTGAGTATTGAAACATATAATCAATGATGATGCTTTAGATAAAAACATTTTGCTTATTTCAATTTTGGTTTACCATTATAAAAACCTAATAATAATAATAATAATAATAATAATAATAATAATAATAATAATAATAATAATAATAATAATAATAATAATAATAATAATAATAATAATAATAATAATAATAATAATAATAATAATAATAATAATAATAATAATAATGTGTCACATCATTGTCATTTCATCTGCATATATTTCGCTTACTCATTACAAAAAGCTATCAAAAGTGTTACACATCCTTCTCATTTTTCTAGCCTTCTTGAATTTGGCTTCCAGTCGCTTCACCATTTCCTTCAAGCTGGAACATTTAAAGAAAAGCCCATAATCAACGAAAATACCTAGTTTCATGTACTAAAATGATCACATCAAAATCTCAAAACTTAGGAGATCACCAATCATCACCAATAAGGAAAATTTTGTGAAAGCTTCATCTTCCTTGCAGTGGGTATACACCATGTTGTGCACCTTCATGAATAATTTTGGGAACAGCTTATCAAAATATTTGAAGAGATATTTTCCAAAAACACCATGAACTATCAGTGTCTTTTTCTTGGTAACTAGTGTATTTTTCTTTCCCATATTACTAGTATCTTTTGTTTTCTTTCTATTTGATGATTATGTTTAGTTGAAGTTTTCACTTCTTAGGTTTTGATTTTTTGCAGATCTAAAAGTGGTTTTTGGCTTTTGATTTTGCAAAAACAAATTTATATATTATACATTCAAGATTATAATAATAAAAAAAAAATTTAATTTTTTTATGGAATTTAGATTTTAAGAGATTTTGTCAATTCTTTCATGATATCCAAAAACCCAATTCTATGTGGTTTTCCAACAAATTGTCACTTTTTCTCTGGTTTATAATCAGTGCAAGCATATGAGATCATATCTTCCAAAAAGATAAAAACCAAATAACATGTTTGGTGTGAAGATGTTTAGACGTCCTGTCTTTAACAACCAGTTTCTTCGGTTTTACCGGTTGTTGAACTTCGAGAGAGCTATACCACCGATATTGGACTGCCACTTGCTTCTCCACCTCTCCCGTGGCTTCTTCCAGACCTCATTTCTATCCAAATCCATCTTAAATTCTCATTCCTTCACAACTGCACTCCAAAAACGTAAAAAGAACCAATGCATATGCACCTAAACAGTATTAGAATATATGATAGTGGGAGACATCTTCTCCGTAAATCTCTCCACCATCTCCTTAATCTACTCCATTACTCCTTAATCTACTCCTTAATCTACTCTACTCCACTACCTTGGTTTTCTATATAAACCTATGTAATCTCTATTGTAATGTCATGAGAGTCAATATACAATTCTTCCAATCTCTTACTCTCATCACTCTATCAGTTCCTAATATGAATGCAAAAGATTATGAAAACATCATGTTTTTAAACAACTAAAAACTAATTAAAGATATCACAGGACATGATCACATACCATAAACAACTAGGGGAAACAAATTTTGTTGAATTAAGCATATACCTACAATTTAGTAGCTTATTGCTTAGAAAACTATTGTAATTTGATATAAAATATACAAACACTCACAAAAAAAAAGAATGTGATGAAAATATTATATGGTTCATGCTCTCTTCTTTTATATAAGTCCGACTGTTCTACGTCTTCTTTCCAATATATATATATATATATATATATATATGTGTTTGTTGTTTTCATCCAGGAATTTGCCTTTTCTGGAAGATGCATTGAATAGCTGCAACTCAAATTCATATATTAGGCTTACTAGTCTACAAATCAATCGATAAGGCTCTCTAAGACTTAAGTCCAAGTGGAAGGGAGTGAGTTTTTACTTTTCTCACTACCCATAGCAAATATCAGTTAAATGAGTTTCTTTTTGTCTAAAATCTGAGTTTTTGTCCATTAACATAATTAGAAAAACCTTACAATAATATTAATATGTATCCACCATGTTGTTTTAAGAAATTAAGAGCATCTACAATGGTAGATACCCCATAAATCTCTAAAAATAATAAAATTAATGTTTTAATTAAAATAAATAAAATTGATCAACACAAAAATGACATGTGAAGAAAGTTTCTAGCACTATTTGCTAGAAACTCATGTCACATGTGTCATTTTACATTGATCAATTTTATTTATTTTAATTAAAATATTAATTTTAATTTTTTGAGAGATTCATGGGGTATCTACCATTGTAGATGCTCTAAGAGATCACCAATCAGAAAAAAATTTTGAAAGCTTCAGTTCTCTTGAAGTGGGTATACACCATGTTGTATACTTCCATGAATAGTTTTGAGAACAGCTTATCAAAATAGTTGAAGAGATATTATCCTCCAAAAACAGTAGCCTGAAATATTAAAAGTTTCAAACCATTTTAAAAATATTATGTCCTGAGTGTTAAAGTATTTGAATTTTTACAGAACAAACCTTTAAGTCTGAATATTCATCATCGTAATGATTGTTGATGTTTCTCATCAACCTTAGAAAATCTGCAAGATCTTCGTCTTGGTATCCTTTTTTCCTATTGCCCAAGAGAGCAAAAACCAGACCATCTATCTTACTAAACTACGCACATGTTGGTCACATGTAGCCTCTTTTGCTATGCTAATGATATTATTAGCATTCGTTTGATCCACATCTTCCTTCCACGTTTTAGTTAGATTTCCAACCACCACTAACAATTCCATCTGGATAATGGAAGTCGAGAAGAAAGGATGTTTAAGCGCTTCCGGTGCAGTGGCTTGCAAATAATCAAATGGACTATCAGATCACAAATCTATTAGGGTTTTCTGGAAATTATAAAATCTACATAAAAAAAGAAAGATAAGATTACCGTAAGAGATGATATTTTTCTTGAAATAAAATATTTATTTCATTATTTACATTCTCTTTATTTTAGTCTTGGTAACTAGTGTATTTTTCTTTCCCATATTACTAGTATCTTTTGTTTTATTTCTATTTGATTATTATATTTAGTTGAAGTTTTCCCTTCTTAGTCTTTGATTGTTTGTAGATCTAAAGTGGTTTTTGATTTGGCAAAAACTAATTTATTATACATTCAAGATTATAATAAAAAAAAAAAAAAAATTCTAAAAATTATGGAGTTTAGATTTTAAGAGATTTTATAAATTCTTTCACGATATCTAAAAACCCAAGTATATGTGGTTTTTCAACAAATTGTCATTTTTTCTCTGGTACATAGTCTGTACAAACATATGAGATTATTTCTTCCAAAAACACCAAAACCAAATAACATGTTTTGCTTGAAGATGATATGAGTATTGTAATGACCAAATATCTAGTTTAACAAAATTTCTTATACATTTGATATGAATCATTTGAGTTTTTGAAGTCTTCCGTCCCATTTGACAATGATTCAAAATGTCAACCAAATTTGGTTAGAAGAATGGAAGAAAAGAAAAAAAAATAACAAATTGATGAAGTAATGGAGGTTTTGAGTAAAATGGAAGAAAAAAATAATGAAAAGAGGAAACAACGAAAAATTCTTAAATTTGGTTGAAAAAAACAAATTTCAAAAAATTATAAATAATCATATCAACATAATGTCTAATGCTGTAGTATTAGCTAAATATGTCTTAATAATCATATCAACATAATAAATGAAAACGCATAATCAAATCTACGTTTTCAATGTGTCAAAAAATTAAAAGTTTCATTAGATTTATGAACTAGTTTATATGTTTGTGTTTTATTGGAATTACCGTTGGTTACAACTTTCAACACATTGGTTTGTTTATATAGTTGAACTCTTTATGCTTTGTAAGACAACATTTTGACCCATGGCTTATCTGTTAGAAAGATATTTCATATAGCATGATGCTAAAATCCAGATTTATTTAACTTTTTGTTCATACAAAGACAACTTTAACAAACAAGTTTCTTAACTATAGCCTCTACCACTGACGAGAACTCGCGCCTTGTTGGAAATTTGTAAGATCAAAGAGTTGGATCGTATCAATCTTCCAAGGGATTATTAACCAAGTGAAAACCTAAATTTCATTACTTGCTTCACAATGCTCATACATACATGCTCCTATAGAGAGATTTAAAAGTAGTTTGTTCAATGAAAATGAGAAGCGAATTGAAGAAATCAACAAATATTATATTAAGAGAATTGCGTAAAACATTAAAAAATCAAAAAGCTAATTGTTTTCAGGAAAACTATGTAAAAACTAATAATCATCCAGCTGATGTAGTGGGATCGCAGCTATCGTGAGTGCAAGCCAAAACATCTCTGTAATCTCTAGAGATGTTAAATGAGTCATAGACTTGGCCAGTGCTGCTTTTCTTGTACTCAAACAGCAGATTTGAATGATCGGAAGCAGTCAACTTCACAAACCCATAGTCCAAGTCTCTGACCAAACTCCATTTGGGTATAAGTGAGCTAAACGGAGACAAGTGACTTCCTCCACCACCAACAACAACGTGAATGGTTCCTTTGAAGGTCCCTGAGTACTGATCCTTGTCATTGTTCACACACTGACTCTGCAATAGCAAACAAAATAAAAAGTAAGAGAAGAGCTCAGAGACAACACTACATCGATGAGTTTATGATGGGATCAAACCTCGTAAACGGGACACGTTCTCTCATAGTTATGGACATGGCCGTAGAAAGCAAGGTCTACTTTGTACTTCTGCCACAGTTTCTGTAGGCTCTCTCTTCCCATAGGCTCTTCAAAGGTTCCTTCTTGTCCATACCAATCATTGGAGGAATAACCAAGGACACGATGAGCTATAAAGATAAGCCAAGGCTGAGTTTTTCTGTCAACAGATGCAAGGCAACTTTCGATGAATTTGTATTGCTCTGTGCCTTCTCTCCAATCGTGTTCACTGTCGGCTACACAGAAGTGGAACATTCCGTAATCTGCAGCGTACCTGCCCATTAAACCGAAATCTGTAAGATATATTGTTCTGGAACTTGCAAGAAAACGTCAAATGGTTTAACAACTTTACCAGAATTTAGCTCGGTTCTCAGCAGGAAAGTAGAACATAGTCTCTGCAGGAACACCACATTCTCCTCCAGAGTCTGAACGAGCAAAGAAAGATCCTGTGTCTGGCCAATCACGCTCGTGGTTTCCACTGAAGTGAAACAGAAATAACTTAACACACTGCAAGAGTAGAGGAGAAGAACAACAATGAAGCTTTTCTTGTTTACTAACCTTGCGATCATGTAGGGAACAGTAGAAGCAATGGGCTCAACTTGAGCTGTGAACTGATCCCACTGGGAGATATACCCATTGGAATAAGTGATATCTCCAATGTGGAAAACAATGTCAATGTCTTTCAAGTCCTTGATGACTTGGTCTGTTGTATTGAGGGAACCAGGCTGATAATCATTGAACTCATTTGAGCCATCCCGCTCACCCTGAACCATATTTCAATCATTTGAGATTATTTGTTCTGAGAGACCATTAAGATTGCAATGGCCTGAAAAAGACAATACCTTCCCCATGTCACCGAATATTATGACCCGTTGTAACGAGTCTTGTCCAGGATAAGGAGAGGACACGAAGGTGTAGTTCTTACTCCAAATCGTTGACCCATTGACCAACTCATGGCCTAGCCTGTATGTGTATCTGAAACACAGAATATTGTGAGTTACAAAACTATCATTAGTACTCCTGGTTTAGAAGAAAAATAAGCACGTTAAAGATTTCATACTTGCGGTTTGGCCACAGTTCTTTCAAGAAAGAAGTATGGAAGAAACCCGGATCACGCCAACCAACAGAACGAGCAGGATTGCCTGTTTAAACATCACATGCACCCACAAATCAAGACTCTAGAAAGATTCAGATGAATAGTTCAAGAGAGTCCAGAATTGTTGCCTCACGAATCACAACGAAAGATAAAGAGAACAGGACATACCACACATGCTGTTTCTGTTGAAAGTTATGGTTCCAGCTGGTGATCTTCTAGCTGGAAGTCCCTTTGAACTCCATTCAATGAATGGAGCAGCTTCATTTACGTTGTACCCACTCGTCCATGTCACGGACATCTACCAAAAGATAAAAAAATAAGCATGTTTTAGTGAAAAATTCAGCATTTCAAAGTATGAATCTATTCTTGAATGGAGAACTTACTTCGTCCCAGTTCTTAGTTAATGCAAGACGCGGGTAGACAGGTGCTTTAGGATTGGCGAAGGCTACAGGATTCGAAACACCGAGAAGTTTTGGCTGTGGTATTCAAAAGACCAATAAGTCCACTTGGTATTGCAGGTATACAATATACAAAACTGAGAAAACTATAGTTAACCTACACTTGAAAATCCATTGGAAAACAGTGCAAAAGAGACATCAGCTCTCTGATTTATAATTTGAAACTTGAGAATCACGTTTCCTGACTTCATATACTCGGGATGAGACTTGGCATACATGTACTGTCAAATAGATAAAAAAAGGAATGTTACCGATCAAATGTAAGGTCAGAGGTCAATATGTAACAAAACAAACCTTGATGGGAGATGAGCAAATGTAAGGAGCTTTCTCTTTGCCACCATTTGTTGGCCAACACTGAGATGAGCTAACAAGTAACAACAAAGACGAGTTAATAATGGACAAAAAGCAAATTGTCCCATTATATTTGCACAATCTAACAACACACAGATGTAGATGAGAAACATACTCGAATTTTGCTGGAGAGAAAACTCCAACCCAATCGTCTGAAGCTGGCTTAGGGTTGGAGATAGCAACACTTACCCATTCAGTATCTTCACCCTGTACGTAGATCAGAGTGACACCAAAACAAATTTATTTTGAAAGTTTGGTTCTTGAGATTTTCATTAAAAAAAAAAAAGAGTTTGATTCTTGAGATACTTGGTGAAATCAAGAAGACAGATTCTCTCACTAGAACGGTAAACTCAGACTATCAATACAAAATCATCTCTAAAGAATATATCTATATACCAATCTCGAGAGGGAAAACAAGAATCGGACATGAATAATAACATCAAGGAAGAGAAGTTTCGGTATGAATGAATTTTGGAACCTGGGAACCAAGAACCTGAGGGGAAGCGTGAATACTGGCAGAAGTATCCAAAGCAAGACTTGTTTCGTAAATATTAATCTGAGCTAGTGGCTGATCTCCGCGTCCATTGGCGTGACTCAAAGATAAGCTCGAGCTCAGCAGTCCAATGAAACACAGAAGCAGAAGCAAAACTCTAGCCATCGTTTCTTTGTCTGTGGATCACAAACAAAACACAGGACAGGAGAGGATATTTATTATAGTCTACGGAAATCTTTCAAGATTGATTGATCTCTATCCAAATATTCTCTTCTGGAATTCAACTCTACGGAATATTCCAACCGTTTTTGTTTTTTAAACGGTAATTATTATGATTATGATAATAACAAAAAAAACGGTTTGGTTTTGTTAACAATCAAATATACTAAAACAATAATATATCCTTGTTTATATTTCAAACAATCAAATCTACTAAAACAATAATATATCCTTGTTTATATTTGAAACTATAAGTACTATATTGATATTAAAATTGCATTAAATTAAATCTTTAAGATTTTAGAAACAATCTATAGAAGCAAAATGTATTCAACTCGATGAGATGAAGTAACACGGATCGACTACTATGAACCAATTTTTTTTTTTAAAGTGATATTTATGGATGAGTTTAAACTAATAAAAAAACAAGAATATGAAGTGGTGCTCTAACACTGACGGTTTAACTCTCATAAAAATATGAAATTCGATCATCGGTAACACAGAAAAAATTGGCTGTCCAACACTGGCGATTTAGCTTTACCGAAGCTCGTCTGCCGGTAACACAGAAAGAATTGGTGGTCAAGCACCGGTGGTCCAGCTCTTACGTTGTTTGTCTGCCGGTAATACCGAAGGAACTGGTGGTCTACCACCGGTGGTCCAGCTCTCATGTTGCTCGACCGCCAGAATTTTCCCAGGTATGTTTTTTCTTATGTGATGACTCGGTTTAATCCGGTTAAAATGAAATCAGCAAACCCGTTTAATTTCTATCTAAATATGACATCAATTGAATCTGATTTACTTTTCTTCTTCTCTTGCTCGTTCCTTACTACTGAATTTCAAATTTTCGAAAGACGTAATAAAAAAACTCTTTGTTTTTCTCTCGATTCTTCAACAAAATTGACAAAGTTTTGTGCATTGATTTCAAGAGCTTCCATGAAATCGGTTGATAAGACCATAAATATATGCATGATAGATGATTCGTGAAATTCTCTCACTATATACCTTGTCTATTTCCTCAAAAATTTGGGAGAAATTGAGGATTGTGGTTTCATTTGCTGTGATGATGTTAAATGTGGAGGACTAACACGTTTGGAGAAATTTTACACTTGAGCTATGTGTAGAAAAATGAATTTTGACTTGTGTTTATAAAGAATCTATAGAACCAAAATGTATTCAACTCAAATGAGATGAAGTAACGAATTGTGGTGATTACTATAATCCAATATAAAAATTGATATTTATGGATGTGTAAACAAAATAAAACAGGAATATGGCTTACCAACATCATTAGAGACATTTTACCCCAAAAAAAAACATCATTAAAGACTCGTATAACCATCCAAATGATCCAATCATCCAATCATCCAATCATCCATAGACAATGGAGCGTAATGAAATATGCGGGTTTTGTATTTGCTCACGTATAGACATGTCAATTAGGCCCAAACTCCAAAACCCGATCCGGTAACAAAGCTCGGAATTAATAGATCCTGATGCTCGAAAAATTAGCTGTTCAGATTAAGGTTTAATCCGACCGAGCTCGGACCGGCTCTAAAACCCAAAAAAGAATCTTCAATTGTTCTGTGTCAGACGAAGAACACGATGGAAGAGAAGAAGAAGAAGAAGAAATCATCAAAGAAGAGCGAGATCGAGTTCTGCAAAGTGTGCCGACTGCATCACGACCAAGGCTCGCGCCACAAGTACTTCCCTCGCCACAAAGACCTCCTCTCTTCCTTCCTCGATCGATTCCGATCGAAGATAGCCGATGTCAGATTCTTCCTGAAGAACCCTAGCGTTCTACGGCCACAAGAGCAGTCGCAAAACCGTGTTTGGTGTGTCTTCTGCGACGAGGACATCGTTGAGCTCGGTAGCTCTTTCGCCTGGTATGCCATTCCCTTTATATTTCCCCTCTCGATTTGGGTCCATTGTTATGCCAACTCAGTAGCTACGTTACTTGACTTGAATGTGGAATCGGAGAAATAACTCTGCTAGAAATTGAAAACTGGGATTATATCTCATGAAAGGAGAAAAATAGATGTGTCTTCTGATGATGATAATTTTATTTTTGACTACACATTATTGTTTTGATACTTTATTCAGTGCTAAGGCAATCAATCACTTGGCAAGTTCCGATCATCTTAAGAATATCAAGCAATTTCTCTGGAAATATGGCCCGGCAATGGATTGCATAGACGATTTCCGATTTTCAGAAGCTGATGTAGCTAAGGTATAGACTATGTACTTGAAGATTACCTAGGGCTCAACCTTTGCGGTTTAAGAGTGTAGCCGTGTTATTCGTTGAAATCTCTAATGAAATTCTATCTATGCTGATGCAGTGGGGGGAAAAATGCCAGTCTTTGGGAAATGAAGATGCACCCTCTTTTAAAGGGTCCCGTGGACAGCTTCCCGGGACATCTAATGATATCCACAATAAACTTGAGTTTGAAACTATGGATAGAATTGAAAAATTTCCTACACACCATTCAATTGATGTTATGCCTTTACAGTATAATACGAATGAGTATCAGATATCACATTCAGAGCTTCCTGAAGGTACACATTATGGTTCATATCTGAACATGGATGCTTCTAACCTCCCTCTAGGTACTGATCCGCTGAGTCATCTACCAGGTATTTTTTGTTTGATTCCGACCTCCATATTTTATCAGTATCTAAGTGTGAAACAAGTTTTATATAATAGTCTTTATGCATTATTTTCTCTAGGGAATGGGCTTGGCAAACATTCTATTCCTTCTAAAAGCAAGGATCACTCGAGAAATGGTAAATATTGCATCCAACAGGTGGGTTTCAGTCATAGTAACATTGATATTGCTGTTATTGTAATTCTGATATATTTGAAATAGTTTGTAACTACACTTCGGGATTTCTCATTGTTATATGCGCATTGGTTTTTTTTTGTATTGGATAATCCTTGAGATTATCTGACATGCATTACCCTTTTTGCTCCTTTCGTCACTTTTTAAGTTGATGGCATGATTCGAGTCATAGATTCTTAGCTACTTGTTATTTTGCTTCTGAATCTGGTGTATCTATATGATGCTACCTCTTAGTTTCATCATGAGGATTCCTTGGGTTAGAAATTTTGGTTGTAAAGATTATGGTCATAACTATTCTCAAGGTTCATGAATTTCTTATATGTGTTATATATGAGTAATTGACAAAAGAAATCATCTATCTATGAGAGGTGTTTTAATTATTTTTAATTAAGTATGGACTGAGAAAATACCTTTTCGTGTTGTTTTTATTATCAAAGTTCCATCACTGTTTGGGTCTCTTTTGTCCATCTGTTCGATTACATCACAAATTCTCTCCGGAGATATCTTCTCATTATCTGAGTTCAAACCTTTATATATGAGCCTATGACTGACGTTTTCTTCATCTAGTATTATCAGATGTGCCAGGATAAGAAACAAATTGAGGGCAGTTACAGTTCTCCAGGTAGATACCTCTGCTTGTTACTCAAATATGATCTGTTTTGCGTTAATTTCATGATCAGTGCTTCATCTTTTAGGTTTATGATTTTCACTGATGTAGTCAATCTGACATGCACTAGTTTTAATGGCATGGGGTTTTCTCTTTGTTTTTGCTTGTCAGGTGTGGTGGGAATGACTAGCACTTCTTCCTCAAATTCCAGCGATGCTAGTGGGAACGTTCACTCTGGAGCTCCTCCACCATGGCTTGATGGGAATGTCTCTAACGTTCAACTGAACCAAACAGACATGACCAGCTTTCAGGCAAAGATACCTGGAAAGAATCGTAAGCTGAATCCTAATAGGGTTGGCGCTGCATGGGCGGAAAGAAGAAAGATGGAGATAGAGATGGAGAAGAGGGGACTTGCTGTGAATAGTAACACTGATGCAGACTGGCTTCCCAACTTTGGTCGGGTTTGGCAATCAGGCACTCGAAAAGAATCCAGAAGAGAATTTGAGAAGGAAAAACGGAAGTTAGTCAAAAATGAAAGCATCTCTACTGAATCAGAACCAGTCCAAATACAACCGTACATTAGCAAACGGGTGGTAGGTTTTGCCTTTACAATACTAAATTACAAGCGACTGGTACCTTGTTGTTTATTGTTTTCTAATCTTAAACCTATTTGTTTTGATTGATAAATTCTTTTAACCACATGTCACGTGTGGTCCTTCTGTACTCAACATAAATGGATAAATATTGCTTTGTTGGTTATTGTTTTTAATTTTACTTCGCGAAGCACTTTTCAGTGGCCTTATGTATATACATTAATTGTGATTGCAGCGAAGAGAGAGTGGTGAGTGATGGTTGTGGCAGACATCCATAATGGAAGCGAGTACGGATCAGACCCTTCATTTAGGAATTTTGTAATCCTCTTTTCCTGGAGATCCTACTCTAGTTTATCTTGTTTTTCATGTCAAGCTATGAAATAACTTATAGAGGTATGTGATCCTGGATACACCTTTGAATTGGTGTAAAAAAATGGATACAGTTCTGTTTTCGGTTCGGGTGATTTTAAAGAGTAATAATTTCACGTAGCTTATGCAGTAATTAAAATATATCATAGAGAATGCCTTTCTGTGACTGTCTGATCTCCCTTTGGGTTCTTCGTCTTAGGAAAAATGTATATCTTTCCATCTGATGTTTCTGCGGGAGACAAAAATGAAATAAATCTGTTGTGTGGTGCATAGATTATGGCCATTTCAATAAACTGTATCCATTTCAAGTTAGACACATATTTGGAATGACATTTGTACAAAACTCTGATAGATACTCTACAATAAATGGCTTTAATTGCAAAATATGTGTCCCTATGCTGGTGGGAGATAAAGATGCAGTACTGTATCGAACTGAGGGAGCAAGAATGTTGCTCTTGGTTAGATGTAAATTTTTTGCTAATGTCTGATCAGAACTGTTTCTGGTGAGCAAAACCTGGATGCATTTGATTGACCTTTGATCCGAAATTTCCAGAAGTTTCCTTTAGTGGAAACCTGATTCTCCTGGCACAAGAACTCCCACGAGAGCCATTTCTCAGCCGTCCTGTGCACATCATGCACGAGAACATCTGTTGTTGAGTTACTACTTCCTTTTCTTGCTAACACAGCTGCAATATATATAGTTCCCATCCTACCTGGTGCCTCTAAGTCATCCCCACGTGGCCCATCAACAACTATCACATCCCATTTGGTATTGTGTACTTTCTGTGGTAAATCCTTCAGTTCCAGTTTGCAGTCTGATGAGTGTTGATGTAGATTATTCATCTTGGGTGCACATGCGGGATTGGCTCGTGCATGTCGAAGCAGATTGTAAGCATTTTTAACTTCCATCAGATGGTACTTCAAACTGTAGATTATTGTGTTGTTGGGGTTTACTTTTGGTGTCATTATCTTTGCAGCTTCATCTTCTAGAATGACGTTAATGCCTCTAGTGTTGATTGAAGATAGCATGAGGTATTGAGGTGCGAAGCCGAACACAAGAACATTGCAAGGGGATCTACGTGTGACGGTATCTGATAAGAGCTTCAGTTCCTTTTCTGTAAGAACGCTCTGGCCCACATTAGCCTTGATTAGCCGACTGGACTCAGCCGGACTCAAACGAAATGTGGCTGAAGATGATGACCGAGACGCAGAGGATGAAGACTTGTATGCAATCCGGAGGAGTCGGAGAACAGAGAGGCTTGAGAGAACGAAGATAAGAAGAGGTATGAGTTTCCGCACAGTGAATTTTGGCATCTTAATCTTTGATTCTTTCTGGTGTTTGGGATTATCAGGGGAGGAAGGAGGTGAGAATCTAAGTAGAGGATTGAGAATAGGAAGTGAAGATTGATAAAGTTGTGGAGGCATTATTACTATTCTGACCTTGCTTTCAATACCGTCAGGTTCTCAAATGAAGTATCATGTTTTTGGTTTTAAATGATCAGCATGAATGTGTTTGTCATCTTCGAGTGAATAACAAGGAAAGGTCATATTGCTTCTGTTCCAAGATTCTCTCTTTTCTTATTTTTTTGTTGTTGTCATGTCATTTGCTTGTTAGTTTGGGTTTACCTAATATCATGATTATTATCATTATTATTCTATTTATCCTGTCATTGGAGTGGCAGAAGAGATATTAAGTCAAAACAAATAGACGTGTATCAATGTGATAGACTGATTGCGATATGGGTGAACAAGTTTGGTGAATTGGTTGTCTATGAAACTCTCATCAGGGATCTAATGAAATAAGATGCAACAGTTCTGGAAATAGTAAATATTCTTCAACATTACCATTAATGTAATTTACTCAGAAGTACAGGTAGCAATTCAGTTTCTTCAACTCCCATTAACGGGTTAGTTGTGCGAGAGGTTGCAAGTTATGTGAGAAAAGGAGTGAAATCAGTAGAAGCATATAATACAGAAAAAATAACTTGTCTAAAATCTCACTTTATTCCCCAATGGTTGTGTCAATTGAGGTAAGGCCCTTTGGGTTTTTAATTTGTAAGTTTCGTCACCATAAAAGGAAATAGCCTCGTCCACATCCACCAAAACTTGCAATTTTTATCGAAATAAACAGTGAAATATATCAAACAAAATGCAAATTACTAGAGACTGATCTCAAATGAGTGGTTAACTTGGATGACAAATGTTTACTTTTCGAGTATCTGAACAAAAAAAAACTGTAAAGTGCCTTCTTGAAACAACAAAGCTGTAACTACTCTTGTCCATCTTCCCTTGTTATCTGCAAACAAAGCCAAACCAAACGTTAGAAAGTAATTTCCAAATTTCAGGACATGGTAAGCCAGTTTTACAGAGCTCCCAATTCATCTCTATCATCCCTATTACTTAAGTTATGCATATTCCCTTAAACATGCCAATATAAATGTTCACACTCGAATCACAAGTCTATCAGCAGATGAGAACAAAATCACCTCTTAGATTACTTGGCTCGATGTGCAAATGCAATTAGTTATTTAGTATCTACAAGATTGAAAACTCCGAAGAAATTTAACTTCTACAATCTACACAGCATATTTCGATACTTATTATGTGATCAAAGAATAGCTAAACTAAACGAAGCAGCTTAACCAATTAACGAGTATGAAAATTCATCAATTAATCCATCATGCATAGCTAGAAAACTTAAAAAAAAAAAAGTAGAAATTGGTGAAGAGAATGTACCTAAGTAGCGCCAACGATGATGTTGTTGATTGGAATAAAGATGAGCTTCACAAAGAAACCCACGAATCCCATTACTACGAACCCGATGGCTGTACGTACTGCCACTTTCGTGAATTCTACAAAAGTAACAACAAAAATTACAAAATCAGACAATCTTCATCATGGAAAGCACGGTTCTCTCCATTCAATTCAACATACAGATCTTCCAATATACAAAACCAAAAACGATAGATCTAGCTGATCAGATGCTAAAAACACACAGATCGCTCATCATCAACTATCTATAGACACGAATTTTAACATTAAAAAGGGGAAATCCGTTGACCGAGCTCGTACAAATCCTGGAATTAGAGGGATGATAGAAGGAGGTGAATACCTTTGCGATCTGGCTTGTGACAACGCTTGACGAGGCGAATGCTGTCCTTGGCGAAATCTCTAAGAGGATCGACGACGGAATCGATGGCGTCCATGGCGCTTTTTCACGACTTTATTTTGTATTCTTCGTTTTTTTTTTTTTGGTTCAAAGAGAAAACAAATGGAGAGTCTTCGGAAAAATTAATTGAAGATATAGCGAGCGAGAGAGAGGCAGGAGAACGTCACGTAGTTATTGAAGAGCCAATCACAGACCGATCCTCGATAGAGCTATGCCATGTCAGCAAAGTCAAAGCTATAGACTATAGTGGGTTCACATTGCATTTTGACCCCAAGCCCACTTTAACAACTATGGCTAGTTGTTATTACTAGCGCTACAGATTACAAAACATAGTCCTAAATGATTTACAATTTTACATTTTAGTTGTATTCAAGGAAATATTTTGAATAACTTGGAATTTGATGACTTTTCAAATGATTTGATGATTTGGGTGAAGTTGTAATTTGTTATCTCCTCTATATTATAGTTGTGTGTATTTTTTATCACTAAACTTTTCAATCTAACACTTTGAAAATCATTAATCCAAACTACCAATTCACTAACCTTGAAAGTTTACTAACACTGAAACCAATAACACCGGATTTTCACAAATACTTCAAAATTCATGATTAAATGATATAGAATTTTTCATTTTAAACAAAACTTTCCAAATGCTTTTTTTTCTTCTTAACACAACACTCTTCTTATGCTTTAGTAGAATCTAACATTTGAAAGCTGTAAACACACATCATTCAGCTCCTCATAGCTTTAGTTATTCTCAAAGGACAAACAAACGCATAATCAATGTCTCAATAGTAAGTTGTCTCGATAGTGAGAGTTGTAAAGCGATGTGAGTAAAACATTACTGCAAACATTTCCTATTTACTTCATGGATTCAAAAGTTGGAGCATACCAACCGAGCTGGTCGATGAGCTTCTTCATCCTCTCTTCTTGTCCCTTGGAGTCTCCAAACGCAGTGGTGAAAGGATACACAAACGTAACCTTAGTAGCCATACACCTGTAAGCAACCACATCTTGCTTCACCAAAAACTCCATAACATCTCTGCTAAATCCTCCTCCTTCTACCTCTGCCTCCAAATATCTCCCTGCGTTTATGTGTCAATGTCATGATCCTTACTCAAAACCTTAATTTCTCCACAAACTTGGTGACAATCATTCTCCAGTTGATTAACAAATAATTACCATAAGGGGTATCTTCAAGAACCAGAAACTTGGGGTTCTTCTGAGTGCTCACAATTGCTTCTTTCAATTTCTGCGTTGAACGAACAGGAATTAGAAACGAGGAGACAAGTGTGGAAGATGGTGAAAAGGAGAAATATACCTGAATGGGATCTTGTGTATCGGATTCAGGGATCGTCAATGGAAATGAGAAGGAAGATGAGGTGGGATTCGTCGATACACATCCTGGGTTAGTAGAAGGGCAAGGCCTAATTTTGCTACACAGATGAGAGAACAGAGACCCCAAGATTAACTAGCATAAAAACAGCTAAGGAACAATGAGAGTGAGAAGAGAGGAACAAACCCATTGAGAAGACCGGTTTGGACGAATTTGGATTGGGTGAAAGGAGTAGTGAGAGGCTGAGAAGAGGAGAGAGAAGGAATGGCTAAGGCAGGGGAAGAAGAGGTAAGAGACAGAGCGAGAGCAAAAGAGATTAGCTTTGGTAAGAGAGAGATCGGAGAAGAAGAAGAAGAAGAAGAAGAGAGTTCTTGTGTTGGGTTTTTCAGTGAACAAAATAGCTTGGTTCCTTCTCTCGGCCGTTGCGGGAGGATAAGTTGCAAACTAGTGACCAAACTCATGTTTTTGGAGTTTATGGTGGTGGTTAGTCGTTACTCTCTTCTCCACCAAATAATATATATTCCATCCAAGACCAAGAGAGTTCCACTCTTTTTATTTTCATAATTCATTTACAAATTTCTATAAAATACAAGCTGCAAAGTTCAATGTATCTAATCGAATCAAATTCTTGATCAAGAGACAGATAGATGAAACGACGCTCAGTAGTCTTAAAAATTTAATGTTTCTTTAAACAAAGAATTCACTCTATATATTTACGCACAATTTGAACACTTGCAGAATTGTGCAAGGGAAAGAGGAGGATGAAAGATATTTCATTGGACAAGGAAACTATATTTTCACGATTTCGCAGGTATGTTGTTTTCATTAAGATTACGTTTACATAAGATGTTAACAAAGATGAAAATTGAAAAAAAAAAAAAGAAGAAGGGAAAAAGCTTTTTGTAAATTTTGAGTATTTGTTTTAACCTCTTTAATTTTGTAAAAATACATATATATATATATATATATTCTTACTAGATATTATTGAAAATAACCAGATCTATGTTTTGTTTTAAACGGAAATAGACTGTTAAAGCACCGGTGACAATCCGACATTGTTCTCGTGCCATGGAAAGAGTCGCATGCCTAATGTTTTAATCATTTTATGGTCGGACCGGATCGATCCGGTCTGATTCAATCGGGTTCAAAAACATTAAAGCTAACTGTATATTTTAGAAAGGAAAATAAAAAACCACTTGTTTATTGGCACACTCAGAGAACTTTGACCAAAATCAACCCAGTTAGACCTTGCGGACTAGGTTTTCGCAAGCTCACAATTTCAAGATTATTCAGTAATATACATGCAAATTCCAGTTTTCGAAAGCAAAGCTTTGTTGAATTGATCAGCTTGAATTTGCGAATGGACGGAGAAGAGCTCACTGAGCAGGAGACTGCCTTGTACGACCGCCAGATTAGGGTTTGGGGCGCTAATGCTCAAAGAAGGTTACTTTCTCATCTCGTTATTCTTATCAACGCTGAATCTAGTTTTCACTTTTCAAAGTTTAAGTCTTTGAGTCGTTTTGGTTCAAGTATTAATCTGTTACAATTGGCTATTATTATGAGAAGGCTTAATGGATTTACTAGTTTAATTTCGGATTCAGATAATTAGTAAAAAAAAAAAAATTTTGTTGCTGCTCCTTCATTCGATTCCTTCCTCTTGGCTTCCAAGTGTTTTTATTTTTTATTTGTTTGTCTTAAAGAGAATTTCAATTAGTACATATTTTGGGTTAGTGTTTGGATTCTGCTTCTAGACTAGTGAATTTGTAACTTCTGAGCTTCCTTAGGTTGTCCTGAGATGATCATATATGTTCTGTTACTGGGAAACTCCTGGGTTCACGTTTCAGGTGAAATGATCATTTATATCTTGGTTGTTTTCTGAAGCTTACTTTATTAATACGATACAATATCATGTAGTTACTGTGTAAGCTTGGCATGATTTGATCTAGTCTGAGGTTGGTGTTTTGTTTGCAGATTGACCAAAGCTCATATCTTGGTATCTGGAATAAAGGGGACTGTTGCTGAGGTAGCTTTAACTTTATAATTTCTGCTGAGATGTCATGCTTTCAGTTTATTAATTTAATGGTATCTTACTACACTATTTGTCTGCTGTGTCCATTCGATGTGTAGTTTTGCAAGAACATTGTACTGGCTGGAGTTGGTAGTGTGACTTTAATGGATGATCGTTTAGTGAAGGAGGAGGCCTTGAACGCTAACTTCTTGATTCCACCTGATGAAAGTGCTTATAGTGGCAAAACTGTGGCTGAGATTTGTTGTGATTCACTCAAGGATTTCAACCCTATGGTCCTTGTTTCTGCAGAGAAAGGTTTCACTCTAATACCTCTCCTTTAACGTTTTAATAACATAGGACTGTTGTCTGATCATTCTTTCAAATTTTTCAGGTGATTTGTCAACATTTGGCACTGATTTTTTCGAGAAGTTTGATGTGGTGGTTATAGGCTACGGTTCTCGTGCTACCAAAGTATTGATACCTATAGTTCTCACTTGATTTCATCTTTGGTTGCTCCATATATCTCTTCATAACTTTGTCTCTTCTTATTTTGTTTGCAGAAATCTGTCAACGAAAAATGTAGGGAGTTATCAAAACGTGTGGCATTCTATACAGTCGATTGCAGAGATTCATGTGGTGAAATCTTTGTCGACCTTCAAAATTACAAGTATACAAAGGTACTTGTATGATTTGATGTTGCATTTCTTCTGTCGATTATATGCTCTTTTGACGTTTCACTTTTCAATCTCTATGCTTTTACATTTCATTGGACATTTTAACTCCATCGATACCTCTCTAAGTACGCAATTTAATTTAATTTTCTTTTGTATTGTCTTCTTGGCAATTTTCTTTCCACAGAAAAAGCTTGAAGAGACAGTGGAATGCGAACTTAATTTCCCGAGTTTTCAGGTACAAACATTATTTGTTTCTTGTAGTAATCCATACATATCTGTATAAGAAGTAATAAAAATTAGATTTGTTGGTTTATTGCCACAGGAAGCTATATCAGTACCTTGGAAACCGATTCCTCGGAGAACAGCAAAGCTCTACTTTGCTATGAGAGGTGGTTATTAGTTACTACAGCTAAATTCTTGATTACATTTCCTGAACAAATGATTATTGAGATCCCAAGGCAAATACATACAACAAAAATTGCTACACTAAGCTTTGGTGTTCTCATCAAAATTTTCAGTTATAGAAGTGTTTGAGGAGAATGAAGGGCGTAAACATGGAGAATGTTCGCTACTCAATCTTGCCACAGTCTTGGAAATCAAAAAGAAACTCTGCGAGGCAAACGTAAGCGTGTTTTCTTTTTTATTGCGGTAATTTGTATATGTCATTCGACTCACTGAAAAAGCTGAATATTGCACCAACAGTCTGTGAGCGAGAGCCATATACCAAATAGTCTCTTGGAGAGACTTATCACCGGTAACATCGAATTCCCACCAGCTTGTGCCATTGTGGGAGGAATATTAGCACAGGTTCACTCTCTGTCTTACTCTCTTTTCTCATTTGAATCTTCTCACTGGAAACTTGTAATATTGACAATAAATGTTTTGATGTTGCAGGAAGTAATCAAAGCTGTATCAGGCAAAGGAGACCCATTAAAGAACTTCTTCTTCTTTGATGGTCAAGATGGGAAAGGTGTGATCGAAGACATTTCCAACTCTTTTGCCTCTTAACCAACCAGTGAGACCTAAGTTTTTCATCTAACTTTGATTATCTATGAGATTCTATTTATATCTCAGTCGGTTGTTTAACTTTTTATATTGTGGACGCATTCATGTGGAAGTGATTATTAGTGATTTATTTTTCTTTGAACAATTTTGTAAAAGAAGTGGTCAGTTATGATTTTCCTTAGTAGAGAAACATATTTTCAGTTATTGATATTTGAATTATTCAATTTCAAATTTTATGTCTATCAATTCAGTAAGAGTAAATGATTGAGATCTCACAAGATTTTCCCCTATTATAAACCAAAATCTGTTTTCATTCTTCTCGATTCGATATTTTAAGTAAATTGTAAAAATATCAAATGGAAGAAAGAGAGATCAATCGACACGAACGTTTGAAGCAGAAGTTGAGCGAGCTAGAGCAAGAATGGACTGCCATGAAAACAGGTAAAAAAAGCTCATCCCCAATTTCATGGATCACTGTAGAAGAGGCTCTAGAGTTTGTGGAAAACTCTCCCACAAAGCTAATGCTGTCTCTGCAACACGATGAAGCCTGTCCAGAGGCAGATATGGTACAAAAAAGATCACCCTCCTTAATGAGAAAACTCTTTCACGACTCTGAGGATGATGATGAGACTAAAACGGCATTGTTTTCTCATTCATCTTGTTGGTCTTCGAATGTGATGAGAGCGAGTGATGATAGAAAGAAAAAGAAGAAGATTGCAAGGATTGTCTCTGTTAGTACGGTGCTGCTTTTGTCATGTGTTTTGATCATCTTGATCAACGTCTTTGATCATCTCTCCATTAATAGACAGATCAATACTTTGGTTCCTACTTGATTTTATTTTTTTGGTTTGAGAATGTTCGCCAAACTCAATAAAGCATAATGTTTTAGTTTTAACTTAAATGATAGATGATAGATAATAGTAATACTTCTTCTCTTTCAAAATATATGATGTGTTCGATAAAATCACGGATTTTAATAATTTGTTTTTTTTAGTATCATATAAATTAAAATTTAAAACAGTTTAACCAGTCATGAAAAACTACAAAATAGAAATGGTCACAAAATATCAAATACATTTTAAATTGGACAATTATCTTAAATAGCATAAAATAAAGTTTTTGTGACACATTTAGCACACACTTTCATTTGAGCCACATATAACCTTTCATTAAAAGACATTCTCTTATATAGCACAAATTACTAACCTCACATTAAAAAAAAATGCTATAAATATCTCATAATATTTTGTGGGCTATACCAAAAAAACTTTATTTGGGACTATTTTAAATAATTTCTCTTTAAAATTTGCATATAAATGTATACTATATGCTATTTAATTATTTTTCCCTAAATGCAAAAAAAAACTATTGGACGTATTGGGTTTAGAAATCGAATACAAAATAAATATACTTTAGCATTGGATGAAAGATGCAAAAATTAAAAGGCCACCTAGAAAAGTTTGAGAATTTAACTAAATCCAATAATCTTTGTTTTTCCAAAGTGACTATGAATAAGTACTTTCTCCAACCTTACAAAAAGCAGAAAAAAAAAAGACAACAAGAAGGCAAATGTATAAACTACAATCAAAACTCCAAAAGTTACATGAAAACGCAAGCCATCACAAATGTAATGGTCGGGAGTAGATTAAACATTCCAGAAGTGAATGTTGGCGAAGTGAATTGCATCTTCTATAGTATAAATTTTGCTCCAAGAGTGGTCTACAATAAATCAGAGTGACTTACTCGAAAATGCTCATGAAAACCTATCAAAGATTTTGGCAGTCATAGGAGGTCTTGGATTCCTAAAGTTTTCAAACGCTATTAAGTTTTCAACTTTAAATTTTATATATTATAACTATTTAAAGTTATTTCAGTAATATTTTAAAAACAAAGAATGAGTAATTAATTATTAATTATTGATTATTATGTAGTAAATACATACGTAAATTTAGATATATATTAGATTTTACTTACGTTTTGCTTTTATTTTTTCTTTTATTTTGCTTATATTTGACTAACTAGCGAATTTGGATAATTAATTATCTAAAAAACAACCATAATGCCTTGATAATCAATAGCATCTCTTTATGGGGTAAGGTTTGTTGTACTCATAGGTCATTTTGTTCAATTATCAATTTTGTATTGAAACTTACGCTCTATTGTACATGGATGTTTCTCAGCGATAACGGTTTACGTCATTGGGTGGATGGTAGAGATGAAAGAGCCAGTTTTCGTGAGCATCTTCAATCCAATCAACTTGATTGCCACGATAATGATTAGCTCGACCATACTCTCTGAGCAAATGTTTGTCGAGAGGTGAGCATGTACACCCATAATATCAAAATACCATAATGACCCTTTTCTCAACACATATTTTTTTGTTGGATAAGGATAATTGGTGATTTCGTGATCATCCTTGGCATCTCATTTGTTATGTGGGGCAAAATGGAAGAATAATCCTCGCGGCCGCCACAAGAGACTAAGGCAACAACTGAAGAAACTAGTGATGTAGTTTAAGTGTATGCCATGTAATATAATCGAATTATTCAAGTCTTAGTCTGTGGTAGTTGAATCAGACAAGGTGATTCTTAAAGTACCCTTTTTAAGATTCTAATTATGACTATAAGTCTCTAGTTGTGATAGTTTGAGAGTAATATTATTTCTAACTAATTTTTTTCTGCTAAAAATGTTATCCAATTAGACACTAGGTTACAAATTCTGGTGTTCTAAATTTGAAAACTTGATGTTCATTATCATTTTGTTGATGAAGAAATTTTCGTGTTTTTTTTTTGACAACGGAAAGAAAATATCTTTTGTAAAATCAAATTAATTGGGCATATCATTTATATTGAAGTCCAAAATTATCCCAACAGAAAAAGGCCCATGACCAAAAGGCCCAGGTCAACCCACACATAATGATACAAACCCTAAAACATTAAGTTTGTCGTCTCTCTTTTTTTTAGTCTCTAGGTTTCAGTTCCTTCTCTCTTGGGTGGAACACTAGTTGTGGAAAAGCTGAAAATGGTATAACTCTTACCCCGAATCTCATAAATTGTTCTTGAAATTATCTACTAGTCAATCCACTGTTAATTTCCTCCAATAATATCGTCTTAGATTGTGTAGTTTAGTGTCTGTTTCAGCAGTAAGAAAAAAGTAATAGATTCTCCATCTCTTTGTGAAGAGTTTTGGAAAAAGCTGCGTTAATGGTTTCGTTTTATTGTTTGGTAGCTGTTGAATGAATTATGTTAGTGTGATCTTAAAGATTTTGCACCTGTGGTTGGTTATAATGTGTATCTAGCCTTGTGTGTTCCATTCTAGCCAACTTAGTTTTGTCTAGGAAAAATTGATTGGTACTTGTTCAGTCAATCCATATTACATAATGCAAAAGTATGTAACTATTGTCTCTGGTTTTCACTCTTCCTGTCTAACTCTGAGAGCTACAATTCAAATTGGTTTTAGGCCCCCAAAAGAGGAGTCAAAGTGGCTACCAAGAAGAAGCCGGTATGTGATTTTGTCTCTCTGAGAATATATTATTCCTTTTTCTCTTGACCTGTTCTTAGTTATATGAAATTTTCATACTTTCAGGAGAAAGTAACAAACCCTCTCTTTGAGAAGCGTCCGAAGCAGTTTGGGATAGGAGGAGCATTGCCTCCCAAAAAGGATCTCACGAGATACATCAAATGCCCGAAGTCGATCCGTCTGCAGAGGCAGAAGCGTATCCTCAAGCAGAGGTTGAAGGTCCCACCAGCACTTAACCAGTTTACTAAGACACTTGACAAGAACTTAGGTCTTCATCTCTTTTCCTTTTGTTGCTTTGTTTCTAAATCACATTACTGTTGATGTTATCTCTTGTGATTATTACTCTTAAGCTAATTTGGTCAGTGTTTGTATAATTCCAGCAACTTCTTTGTGCAAGATTCTCCTCAAGTATAGGCCTGAGGACAAGGCCACAAAGAAGGATCGGCTTCTCAAGAAGGCTCAGTCTGAGGCTGAGGGGAAGCCTGTTGAATCGAAGAAGCCAATTGTTGTGAAGTATGGTCTTAACCATGTGACTTATCTCATTGAGCAGGTCTCTCTTCCTTTCATAGCTAATTCGTTTGTTACTCTCCAGGAAGAATCTTGTCTGAAACCTATCTGCTTTATTTGATTGCAGAACAAGGCTCAATTGGTGGTGATTGCTCATGATGTGGACCCCATTGAGTTGGTCGTTTGGTTGCCTGCATTGTGCAGGAAAATGGAAGTTCCATATTGCATTATCAAAGGGAAATCACGATTGGGAGCGGTAAGTATGATTTGCTTTGCTTACTCGAGGTCTTTACTGATACTTTCCAAAAAAAAAAAAAACATGTAGCTGATTCCTTTTGTTGATAACTTGTTGCAGATTGTCCACCAGAAAACAGCATCTTGCTTGTGTTTGACCACAGTGAAGAACGAGGACAAGCTGGAATTCAGCAAAATCCTGGAGGCCATCAAGGTGAGAATGATGGTGGTTCAAATTGTAGCTTGCGTTTTAGATGTGTTATATATTTATGCGACATGACATGTAACGGTTTTGATTATTTGTACAGGCAAACTTCAATGACAAATATGATGAGTACCGTAAGAAGTGGGGAGGTGGGATTATGGGGTCTAAATCACAGGCCAAGACTAAGGCTAAGGAGAGGGTTATAGCCAAGGAGGCTGCTCAGAGGATGAATTAGACTTGACCCTTGTGGGTTTCGTTTTTTTGGAAGCTAATTTTGGTTATTTTGCATAGTAAGAGTTTTAAGTCCAACTTCTCTCTCTCTCTCTCTCTCTCTCTTTTTATCATTTTTGTTTGAATCGCCTTGGCCCTTGGGCTTTACAAACTTGTTGACAAGATTGAAAATGCATATCCGGATGATCAAATGGAGAAAAGAAGAGAATTTCGTGTTAAGCTTATGGCCTTTTGTAGAAGAATCAAACCTATTAGATCCACAGTGCAACAGATGGCACCAGTTTTCACCAAATAGTTTTATTTTATTTTGTAAAGGTAAAGTGATGACATAAAATACTAATGACAAATAAAGCATTTCGTAAAAAAAAATTAAAGCAATAACAGAAGCACTCACCGACCTCTTTTAGGTCGGTGACATGTCTACCGCGTACAAGTTAGAATCAGGTACTCAGTCTCTCCTTTCGCCACGTGTCCCTAAACTTGGGATAGAACCGGAATATAAAGAACTAAACCGACTAGAAGAAGGCAGACTACACCGGAACCGATGGACCAGACCGTAGTAGTCGACATCAGTGTTTAGTACGACGTTATTCAAATAAAATATTATTTATGATTTTCCTATTAAACCGTACCCCCAATCAAAAGGGGTGTGAAGTGTGAACCAACTGTAGCAAACCAAACATTTCTCCAAGATACCTTCTATAAAAATAGGCTCTTCCTTTCACGTTTCTTGTCGTGTAAATTAAAGCGCCTCGAAATTTTCACAGAGTTGTCTCTCTCTCTCTCTCTTTTCGAATTTTTTTAGCTTCAGAAATTTTCACTGAGCAAAGGAGAAAAAAATGAGCAAATTTTGGACTTTCCTCACTGCTCTTCATTCAGGCGCTGGGTATTTCCTCTTCTTCTTCGTCATCATCCTAACATTTGTCTACATCAATTTTTTTTTTTTTTTTTATATTTTGATTTCTAATCAGAAAAAATTATTGGTATACGCAGGCCCTTGGTGATGTTGCTGTATCCATTGTAAGTTCTATTTTTTTTTTAATGTTCGAAATCTGTTGTGTTTGAACAGAAAAAAGAAGAAAATCGTAATTGAATTTTTGTCTGTAGGTACGCATCGGTGGTAGCAATGGAGAGCGCAACGAAAGTAGACGATGAGCAGTGGCTGGCTTACTGGATCATATATTCATTCCTGACGCTCTCAGAGCTGATTCTGCAATCTCTTCTTGAGTGGATTCCGATTTGGTATTCGGTGAAACTTGTGTTCGTGGCTTGGTTGGTTTTGCCGCAGTTCCAAGGCGCCGCTTTTATCTACAACCGTTTTGTGAGAGCACAGTTCAAGAAAAATGGTCTTTTCAGCTCCTCCCACCACCACGCCAAGCCCACTAAGCCCAATCTCCTCAACTCCATTTTCCCTCACCGGGTATTTAATTTTTAAACGTTTTCGAAAAATCGGTCAAAGAAAGAAAACTTTTGTTAGTTTATGCATTTATTTTTTTTTATCCTAGGAAACGTAGATCGCCTAATTCTCTAACGTAGCGACCTTAAGGATATAACAAGTGTATTAAATGAATTGAATACTTAAAAGTTTGTTTTAAATTAATTAATTTGTATTTGTGTTGATGGTATATAGGAGGGACACGAGGCTCACTCTCAGTGATTCGAAAAAGAGGAGTGACAGAAGAAGCTTGATGACTAGTATTGTAATGGTTGTAGTGGTCCCATCCTGTTCTGTCTTTAACTACTTTTTACTTTATTTTTATTTACGGAAAAATGGGGTTAGGAATGATGATGATGAGTGATGAGGTGTGTACCGTTTTAAATTAGAAATGGGCTTTGGCTTGTTGTATCTCGCTTAGCTTCCACGCGTATTTACCATTTGGGAACCCAAGTGTCACTGTTATATTAACGTTCTAATTTGATGACAGTATTAGTCTCCATGTTAAAACTTCAAAATATTAAGGGCATGTTTGCTTATTTAGATGATTCAGTCAAATGAGGATGAGGACTCATGTTTGTTTAGAGTTCAAAATGTATATCATTCAAATGAATCAAATTGAGTTTCAAAAAGTTAGGCAAAAGTTTTAGATTTAGCTAGCTGTTCCGATTTGGATCATTTGACTGGATCTGAATTATTCAAAAATGCAAATGACAAATATGTCTATCACTTAACTCAAAAATTACACATTAAACTTTTTTCTTTCTATTCTTCGAGATTTTGATTTTTTTTGATCCAAACCATATTTTCTCTCGATCTCTCATCTCGATTTCTATGAGTCATCAGCTCTATCATCAGAGCTCTCCCTCGTCATCGTCGCTGTAGAACATGCAAGTAGTTTTGATTTAGTTAGTGAGTTTCAGAGTTTTATTGTAATCGATAATAGAGAATTTGATCTGGATTTGTCTTCTGATTTGATTCTCTGTCTGGAGTCTTTTGCAATTGATGAGAGCTTGATACACTTTTAGATTTGGAGATTTTACGTTGTTTCTAGTCTCTGGTTTTACTGAATTCAATATATGAATCTCAGATTCGTGTGGTTTGTTATTGTTTTGCGTCTTCAATTCTTCATAGTTTTGTTGATTCCATCGTTTGATAGTCTCGTTTGATGTTCGACTCAGAGGTACAAATCTATGAAATTTTACGCATGAACCAGCCAACGTTTAGGAGTTTATGTAAGATATTATCAGAAAACTATAAGCTAGAAGAATCTTGTAATGTTTACATTAAAGAGAGTGTTGCAATGTTCATAGAAATGGTTGCACAAGATTTAACTATGCGGGTCCTAGCTGAGCGATATCAACATTCACTTGAGACAATGAAAAGAAAGTTAGATCAGGTTCTAAGTTCTTTCTTAAAACTCGCAGCAGATATTGTGAAACCCACCAGGGATGAGTTTGCAAGTCCTAGTCATGTTCTAGTAGATAGTCCGTGGTATTTGCCTTATTTTAAGGAATGTATTGGTGTTATTGATGGTACTCATGTGCCAGTTCGTCCACCATCTGGGAATGTTAAACCATTTAGAGGCAGAAAAGCAGAATCAACTATGAATGTGTTAGCTATGTGTAATTTGAGTATGAGATTCATATATGCTTATGTTGGGGTTTCCGGGAGAGCACATGACACAAAGATCCTAACATATTGTGCTACACAAGAAGCTTCTTTTCCTCATCCTTCATCTGGAAAGTACTTTTTAGTCGACTCAGGTTACCCAACAAGAAATGGTTACCTAGGCCCTCATCGTAAAACTAGATACCACTTAGATCAGTTCAATAGAGGAGGACCACCGACTAACAGTAGGGAATTGTTTAACCATAAGCATTCTAGTTTGAGATCGGTAATTGAGAGAACCTTTGGTGTATGGAAGGCTGAATGGAGGACTTTCGACAGGAAACATCCCAAGTATGAACTGAAGAAATGGGTCAAGATTGTGACAGCAACAATGGCTCTCCATAATTTTATCCGAGATTCAAAGCAAAAAGATTTTGATTTTGCACATTGGGAAACAGTGGAAGCGTATGAACAACATGGTGATAAAAATGTTGAGCATGTTCCATACATACCAGCTTGTGATAGAGTGATGGAGGCTATCCATGATTCTATCACCATAGAAATGGCGATAGCAACTTGACTTTCATATTAACAGGTATGTTTCAGTTTTTAATCGTGATCTTGTTCTATTTATGTTTGGTTTGCTGATTTTGCTATGTTTCATCTTTTGTTTGTGACATTTATTTTGTTTAGATGATGATCCTGAGGTTATTCTTGTGAATGCAGATTCAGCTGAAAAACTTAACAATAGTATAGTTCTTGCAACATCGGTGGATCAAATGCAGATTTGATTTAAGCTTTGTTTTTTTGTAAACATTTGTAGACTTTTGCTTTGTTTTGAGGATTTTATGGACTTAAAGATTTGTAGACTTTTGCTTTGTTTTGAGGATTTGATATTTCATATGTTTAATTCAAATTTTAAGTGTTGTTGGCTTGTAAACTTATTTTTTGTAAACCAATTTATAAATGCAGCTTTGGAATTTAATTTATAAATTTACATGAATTTTATGTTAGAAAAATAAATTTATAAATATCAAAAGTACTAATTTGAAAAGTATTTAGTTATAAATATATGTTAAATCAAGAATTAAAATTAATATGATTAAGGTTAAAGTTAAAAATATGATTATATTAAAGCATGAGTATGTTTCATTTTTTTATTAAAAGCATTTAGATAGAGATAAAAATTTACAACAACTAAGCAAACAAACAAAGTTTCATTCAAATGGATTAGCCAAAACAAACATCATTCAAAACAAACATCATTTTTTTATTAAAAGCATGAGTATGCAGATAGATTATTTGGATAAACTAGTTGGATAGAAATGATAACTAAGCAAACAAACAGACCATTAATGTACTCAAGTATTCGGATTTCTTTACTTTTGGTATCAGACGCAATTCATATATCCCCACCTACCCAACCCACAATCTTCACAATTGAATTAGTCTCATCAAGGGCAGAGACCTGCTCAATGAGCTAAGTCACATAGTTGAGAGCATACTTCAAAACAATTGGCATCTTCGATTCATCAAGTTTGACCTCAGCCTTCAGGCCTATACTTGAGGAGAATCTTGAACAGATAAGTCGCTGCAACTATACAAACCTTAGGATTTATATAATTCTTTTGTGTGTTTGGGGATATGGGCCGCCTAATGGAGTTCATAAAAAGATTAGTTGCCTAAATTAATAAGCTTGGTCTTATAATTTAGATGGCCCATCTACACAACTCGACCCTAAAAAGCCAATTTTGTTCCTCCTGTTTCACCCTCTGAAGATTTTACTTTTATTTTGGAGAATATTCGGTTAAACTTCCGAATCGGTGGAAGTGGAACCACAAAAAAAAAAAAGGAGAGATTAGTTCGGTTCCGCTTGGAGTTTCGACTTCGATTATCACTTTTTTATACAATATTTTGCTTTCGTCATCATCATTCGCGTAAAGAGTTGAAAACTTTTCGCGATGTCTTCTCTCTTCTTCTTCTATTAAACCTTTTTAAAAAAATATATATATATATTTAAAGAGTTTTGATATCTTCTCTCTTCAATTCTTTTCTTCCTATTAATGGATATGCATGTGAAGCAAGAGATTCCACCACCTTCTACTACGCCGGGAAGAGAATCTGTAACTGTAGTCGATCTCTGTAGTAGCGATGACGACTCTGACTTTGGAGATATCGCTGATGGATTGGATGAAATTAACCGAAAATTTAATAATTCTGGAAATTCCGTCGGTGTGAAGAGAGCACGAGATACATTTGGAGGTTCCTCGGAAGTAAATACGAATAATGGGAAGAAGGCAACAACCAATGAGCTAGCAGTTGTGCTGCCGGAAGGATTTGCCCCATCTAATCCCCATGCTATTCCTGCCAATCCCTGCAATTTCTTTGTTCCTCCGCCGCCGCCGCCGCCGTCCTTCTCCGGTAGAGTTAGCAGTTGTAAGCAGTTCTGGAAAGCTGGGGATTATGAAGGAGCACATGGCGGTAATTGGGATCTTTCTTCAGGTAAAGGACTTGACTTTGTTCTTTTAACAGTTCAGAGATTGTTCAATTGTTTGACATTGATTGATACTTATTTTACTGTGTCTCAGGTGGCTTAGATCATGTAAGAGTTCATCCCAAGTTCTTACATTCTAATGCAACCAGTCACAAATGGGCTCTTGGAGGTATTTTTTATTTATTGATCAATGAGTTTGCCTCCACTTTTTTATGTACTAATATGTTTTTCTATGTTATCTTGCGTAGCTTTTGCTGAGCTTTTGGATAATGCTTTGGATGAGGTAGGTTTAAAGTTCTTAACTTGTTATGATATCGTATATCTGTGAAGAGCATTTAGCTTATGCCTTGTAGTAATGGATTCTCCTTGATGTCAGTGTGCCAGTGGAGCTACTTATGTTAACGTAGACATGCTTGAAAACAAGAAATCAGGAAACAGGATGTTATTAATTGAAGGTATACACTTTGTTTAGCATATCTTAGTGAATTTCTTCCCTGTTTTTTTCATGTGGTTATTGGTTACGAGAATCCTTATGTTTGATATGCAGATAATGGGGGTGGAATGGATCCTGAAAAAATGCGACACTGCATGTCTCTTGGATACTCTGCCAAAAGCAAACTTGCAAACACCATTGGACAATGTAATTATTCTTTGTCAAGCCGAGTCATACTTTTATCAAATGTTTGCAGGAAGACGCTTAATTCATTTACTGCTTATAGATGGCAATGGATTTAAGACTAGTACAATGAGACTTGGAGCTGATGTCATTGTATTCTCGCGTTGCCCTGGAAAAGATGGAAAGAGGTTTGTTGTTTATTACCAATCTGTTACACCACTATCATGTTTTTAATCATTTTGGTTGGATTGTATTTACATTTCCGAACAATAGTTGAAGTTATAATTTTCTGTTATAGTTTATTTTACTTGATGTTGGTTTTAGCTCTATGCAGAGCATCGGGCTCCTATCATATACATTTCTGAGGAGCACAGGAAAGGAGGATATTGTTGTACCCATGGTAATTTTTAGAGAACAACTCCGTGGTCTGCCACTTGGTTTATCTATTCTAAGTAGTGTTCGGCTATGAAATTTCATTCAATTGCTGATTCTTCCAATCTTTTGTTAACATGTGATTTAATAGAACTCATTAGTTATGTTACATAGACAATCAGTTTACATAGACTTAACTGTCCACACATCTCCTCTGCCATAGAAGATGTTTCATGCCCACAACATATAGTTTTTAAATTTAGATAAATATTGTATCCATTTTATCCTTATATTCTCTTGTTATGAGATTTAAAATGACAGCTTGACTATGAAAGAAAGGATCCTGAATGGAGTAAAATAATCCGGTCTTCCCTTGCTGATTGGTATAAAAATGTGGAAACAATACTTCAATGGTCGCCATTCTCTAGTGAAGAAGATCTTCTTCGTCAGGTATATCTTCCCTTTCTTCAAAGCAGTTGCTTAGTCACTTATTCATACTACGAATTTTTCCATGAGAGCTTCTATGACCCAGGAAGCAAAAAGAAGAGACAATTATATCTTTGAGTACATTCTGAGCTATTTGATCTTCTTTAGTTCTCTATCATTCATTTGATATCAGCTATTACCACCCCTTTACTGTCTCTATGAACAAATGTTATCACTAATTTGTTGCTTTATTTGTTGTAGTTTGATCTGATGAAGGATCGTGGGACACGGATAATCATATATAACCTGTGGGAAGATGACCAAGGAATGTTAGAACTTGATTTTGATGCTGATCCCCATGTATGCGTTTTTATTGCTCAATGTATATGGATTATTGTGTGAGATGATGCATTCGCTTTTTAATGCATAGCTTATTGTTTATCTGCAGGATATCCAACTTAGAGGCGTCAATCGGGATGAGAAAAACATCAAAATGGCTTATCAGTTTCCTAATTCTAGGCACTTCCTCACATACAAACACTCACTGAGGGTATAAAATTTTATTTTCCATTATCTTTCATTTGTTGTTGGATAATAGCAAGTAAGATGTCTTTTTGCCAAATTAGCTCTAGTCAGTCTCATGCTATTTAGAATTATAAATCTGTAATGGTTCTTGAAAGTTTCTTACATTGATGTGATGGTGGGTGAAAATAATAAAGCGTGAATAGGAATATTATTGGTGAAGCTTGTTCAAATTGGCTGCATGTACTTTTTATTCTACAATTTCATTTCTCGCATCCTTTCAACATGTTCCCAGAGTTATGTATCAATCCTCTACCTAAGAATTCCACCTGGGTTTCGTATCATTCTACGGGGAAAAGATGTTGAGCATCACAGCGTAGTGAATGACATGATGCAGACTGAGCAGATCACATACCGACCACAGTCTGAATTATATGGAGTTCTGACAAATGTAAGTTTTTAAAACTTAATTACCAGCCTTCTTATAATCTATTTATTACAAGCCAGGATCCATTTATAATATGAAGCTGGTACCGTGCTCACTTCTTTTATCAGATGTCCGCCATCGTAATTATTGGATTTGTGAAGGACGCAAAACATCATGTTGATGTTCAAGGCTTTAATGTCTACCACAAAAATCGGCTCATCAAGGTTTCCTTCTTATTAAAAGGCGTTTTGCTTACCAAAACTTTCCATACTAAGCTTTTGATTTTGAAGATAAATGTATGACTTCATATTTCTTGGGTATTTCTTTCTAACTTGTGTTATTAGCCATTTTGGAGGATATGGAATGCAGCAGGCAGTGATGGTCGTGGGGTCATAGGTATTGGTTTTTATATGAAAGTTGTATTATTTTATTCGCTTACTTTACGTGAAGAATACAATACTAGTTTCTTGTTCTAATAGGTGTTTTGGAAGCTAATTTTGTCGAGCCTGCTCATGATAAGCAAGGGTTTGAGCGTACAACAGTTCTCGCTAGACTTGAGTCACGGCTAGTTCAAATGCAGAAGACTTACTGGTCTGATTATTTTCTCATGTTGTTCTAAAATCACGCTTCTTTGAACTTGACATGGATGTGTTCAGGGCTAATTATGTTTCCATTCCCTTTTTTTATCAGGCGCACCCACTGTGACACAATTGGCTATGCGTCTAGGAAATATAAAAAGTCTACAAATGGTTTTGATTACAGAGGTATAGAGTCTCTATTGGTTTTTTAACGTCCATACCACATTTCAAGGAGATTTAATTTGTAAGGAACAATCATCTGAAAATGTTTATTGGATTGTAGACTCATCACCAGAAAACGATCTTGATGGATCTGCTCCATCAGGCATCAAAACTCCTACTCCAGCTTCTGACAAGTTCTACTCACATTTAAATCATAAAGGGGACAATGGAGGGAAAGATGCAGAGGTAAATACTCCCACCGAAATTTCAAAACCATAAAGAAGAGGAAAAATCCTCAAGGACCTTTCCATTTTAACAGATGTCTCATTTTTCTTTGGTACTCTCAGGTTTTGCAAGAGAAGTTGCGGCGTGAGAAAGAGCGTAGGAAGGCACTTGAAGTTGAGGTATGGTGCTACTTTCTGACGATCTAAATCTCTGTATCAGTTTTTTTTTTTGCAAGCCTGATGGATTCCTGGTTAATTTAGGTTAAATTAGCAAAGGACAAAATAGAAGAAATGAGCAAAGAGCAAGCGAATCTGATTGAGATTTTCTCAGAGGAAAGAGACCGACGTGATGGAGAGGAAGAAAGTCTGAGAAATAAGCTAGAGGTTCCTCATTCATTAAACATACCTTTCTCTATTTACTCTTTTTATTAACATTAGTGTGTTCACCTTAAAATAAAACTAAACATCTCATTGCAGGAGGCATCAAACACAATCGAAGATCTGTTGAATAAGATTAAAAAGCTGGAGGGATCTAAAGCCCCGAACTGGAGACGTTAAACATTGAACTTGCATAGAAATTTTTATAAGACTTCTCTACCATCTGATTTGTGACTCTACCTGATCTGATCACTTTCTTGCATCTGGTTGGATACTGATTGTAGATAAGTGTTATTGGGAAATCTGTAACATCTTTGAAAGTGTTTGGCCTTTGATTGTTTCTTTTTACTGACTTGCCAACTCTGACAGATCCATTTCAGTAACAATAATTATCTCCATGTAAAAACCAAAGTTACTAATAATTTGGGTTGACTTTGTTGAACTCTTGGAATAATGGTATCCATACCATTATTACCACAAGTCTACAATATATAAGAATTGATGTTGTATATGATGTCAGATGGTTCCAAAGTTTTTGCTTTTAATAAGGTGAACTGAGAATTGGGAATCATTCAACAACAACAAAAATGACAAAATGCAATCTCATAGTCGTAGTATTTTATTACACACTTTCTCGGTTACTTACAAAGTGTCATTTTATTACACACTTTCTCGGTTTCTTACAAAGTGTCATTTTATTACACCCTTTCAGTGGAAACAATGGAAGGGAAGTTACATATTAAAGCTCAGAGATCATTATGGAAGAGAATGATCATCGAAAAATACAAGGAACAATAGATGAACTTTTTCTTCCAAGTGATGTTTAGAGCTCAGGAATTCAATTTCACACATTGTTTTTCCTTTTGTGAGAATCTGGTTTTGGTAAGAGCAAAGTGGGTTTCCAGTTCGAAAAAATCCATATTTAAACGTCTAATATAGAATTTAAATGTCCTTGACCAAAAAAAAAAATTAAATAGCCAAAAATCGAGATAATTGGCGATTAAACGACTTTTTCATGTGCCATATATTTCGGGCCAGAATTTTGGCCATTTGGCAAATTCAACAATAATATACAAATGGTGCAGAAGGAAGAATGAATTAAAATAAAAGCACAATAAAAATTTTTAAATAGATATATAATTATCTTCATCACACGTAATGGACCTAGTAACCTATACAACTTCCGTACATTGGGACAGTAAGAAGAAAAACAAATAAGGGACAAGAGGTTACTTTGAAAAGAATGTAGTTCATTTTTCTACAACATTCAAAGATAATACTCCACAGCTTAAAGGGAAGCTTAACTTTAATCGACCTTTTCTTTTTGATTTTGTTTTCTTCTGTACTTGAAGAATTGAGACGGTGTGTATGATACATGTCTTGCCGCTCCCTTCACAAAATGGTGCATGTGCATATTACCGCCTTGGGTGCCTTATCAACCTTCTTCTCTGTTCAATCAAAAAGAAGTATTCAACTGTTAGTTAGAATTCATCAGCATCTTCTTAGAAATCACAAACTCAGCGTTCATGACTTTATCAATATAAATCATGGAGACAAATCTTAATGATTGGCAAAAGTTTTGAGTGAGTTATACTAGAAGCTATTCATAGAGATACAGTATCTGCTTAACAAGGATTATTTAAAAGTGAGATGCCTCCCCTACAAGGTCTGAATTAAAATGAACGTCAAACTAATTGCTGACCATGACGACCAATAATGAATTCAGGCTATCCCTCATGGCATGCCTTAGCAAGACTAAAAGCTGATTTTGCTTTATATCTCACTGAAAAATAGAAAGAAGAACACACCACAAGCCTAGGGATGAATTCTAGAGCATCATCCCCTACTCTCCTCAGACAAACATACCAAATACACTCAAGACAAACTAACCACCTGATGCGTATATAACTTAAACTAACCTTAGTCACCGACTAATTTGTTGATATGCAGAGTTTAGTTAATGAACACTCTCACGAAATAAAACTAGCCTCGATTAAGATAAGTACGAGTAGAGGTAGATGATGATATAAGAAGTAAAGTAGAGCCAGATAACGAACGAATATGAAAATCCATACTAGTGACAAGATAGATAACACAAGACATATGAAATACAACTAAAGAAGCCTGAGATTTGAGAAGCTACAAACATACATCTCCAATAAAGTTTATGATATGATGCAGAGAAGAATAACATTTCAAAAAAGAAAAGAAGAAGAAGAAGAGTTGAACCTGTTTTGGATTTGGCTAGAGAAGGCTGTACAACAACATGCATGACAATAACTCCACCAGCAATCTCTCCAAATGGAGTCTTGCACTGCCCAACAGTTTTGTTGTTCTCCAATATCTTCCCAGAGCTTATCAGCTTCACTTCGTTTATTCCCTTTGGTACTACTGTTTTCCCTATACAAACACACACAAAATTGAACCTCTTCTGGATTATCTTAAATCACACAAGACTTAGTTTTTCCTCATACATCATGCTTAAAACTTCAAAGTGAACTAATCATCCAAGGCTAATAATAACCCTCTCAAGCTCAAAACCGTTCATCTTCCCACCGACGATACCAATATTTAGGGAAAAAAGACACCGATCAATAGCTAACCTTTGGGCCAATCAGAGACGACCCTCTGCTTCAAAAAATCAACGGTCGATGCTGCTGAATACCGAAATGGTCCGATATCGGAGCCATCGTACAGTCTGAATTTGATATCTATCGACTCTTCTTCTGGCATATCCGTTAACTTCTCTCTGACCTCCGTTTTCACCAAAATCCAGCTCCGATAACCAATCCCGCTTCTCAAAATCACAACTCTATTTCAGATCTGAAATAGTTTCCAATCTACGAAAAAAATAAATAAACAAAAACGAGAATCAGAGCTCGCTTCAAACGAGATAAGAGACCAAATAAAATAAAATAAAATAAAGTATATATCAAAGGAGAAGAATCAAATACAGAATCGAAGCTTCCGATTTGTGGTCTTGAGGATCTTTGATGAGGTGTGAAAAGCGAAGCAAGGAAGAAAGAGCTTTTTAAGAGTCACCAAATATCCAACTTCCTTTTCCAAACTTCTCAAGCCGACGGTTTTCACCTTTCTTTTTTTTTTTTCTTTTTCTTTTCGTCTTCACTACTTCTACTTCTCAAGCCGACGTCTTCGACTTTTTATCGTCCTACTGAAACGGTGACGTTTTTAATTGAATTGGAATTTACCGACGTTAACTATTCCCACCCGAATTTTCTTGTGTAGAATAATAGTATTTTGTTTAGATTCATCATTTGGCTGTATTATATGTTAAACGTTATAGTTCTGTTCCTGGTAGGGTATCCAAATCTTTTACGAGTCTAGACCAAAATTAATTTTCTAGACATCGAATATATACTCTTGTCTTGTATGTGCTGACCAAGTGGTGGTATTCCAGTGGTTGGAGGTTGGGTATGTGCATGTTTTGAGACCCGGGTTCGAATCCACTTGGTCAACCAATTCACAGCAAAACTGTGCAAAAAAAAAGTTGGGCTAAGGTCCGGAGGAACCTCCGGATTATCAAAAAAAAAATAATAATAATTGAGAAATGGGTGTTTGTTTTCCCTATTATTTTCGCACGCATATTTTAAAAGATAATACATTCGATTCTTATATAGAGAATTTTAGTAATGCGTCAGTTCTTCTCCCAAACAGCAAAGTCAAGGCCTGAATAAGCTAAAGCAAAATTAGAAGGAACAAGAGTTCCCAAATCCAGCTTTGGCCCAATCTTCATGATAACCTTACCATCAATCATAGCCACGTAGAGATCCGACTCTGCCGCTTTGATCGTAACAGAGCTTGTGCTACCAATCCCATTTCTGTTCCTAATCGCAACCAACTTTGAGATACTCTCCTTTAGTCCCCATTCTATGTAATGATTATAAAACTGCAACAAATAACATCACATCAACATCGCATAATACATTGTAACAGGCAAAATTTAGATGTATGACTTACAATGCAAGGAGTGCCTGGATGAGTAAGAATATAAACGTATCCAAGCAAGACTTTATCAGGAGGGAAAGTCCACGATCCTGGTCTGTAAGTGTCATGGTTATCTATAAAAGTGACTGCGTTTCCAGGCATGATCCCAATCAGACCAGGGGGCTTTCCCTGTGAGTCTTTTAGTCTCCAAAGCTCACCTTTGACTGCAGCTTGTAAAATCCCTTTGGTCGTGAAATCAAAAGCTGTCAACACACCACCACCCGCTTCCTCGATCCAGTGTTTAAGACCCGACCGATGCTCCTCCTGATCATACTCTAGTTTCCCATCTCCTCCATACTTGATATTATCCCATTTCTCACCCACCGCAAAATCCGGTGAAGTATTCTACACGTATCCGCAAAAACAGAGGAGTTAAATCAAAAGTGTAAATTAATCATTAAGTCTTGTGTCCTTTATATCATATTTGATTACCTGAACGTATGATTTTGTAACGGAAGGTGCATAACCTCGAACGAAGTCGAATCTCCAACCATTGAATCCGATTTCAGATTTGAGCCAATTCATCCATTCCGATAGCTCTTTCTGAACTCTAGGGTTAAGGTGGTCGATGTCAGGAGCCGGTTTATAATCTTCTCCGGTGTCGAGGTTTCCGGTACCGGAAAAGTTAAAGTCGTTGCGGCAGATAAAGGAAGGATCCCAATCAAGACGATCATCTGAAGTCCCACCTTCGAAATAACAGTAACCACAATGATCGTCTTTTCTCTCAGCTGTTCTGTGGTTAATGACAATATCAGCCACAGTTTTTATTCCTTTGTGATTCAACGCTTCGATTAAGGATTTCAATTCCGTCTCTGAACCGTATTTGGAGCTGTTCAGATCATATAGCTTTCCTGGTAAGTAACCTGGTGATTGGTGAGTGAGTTAGAAGATTGGTGTGGAAGTAAAGTAAAAAAGGTAAAAAAAATGAACCTTCAGGAGAGACAGATTGAGATGGAGGAGGAAGCCAAAGATGAGTGATTCCAGAGTTGGCTAAGTCGTCGATGGAGTTGTGTAGAGAATTGTAAAATCCTCCTTCCTTCTTCCATGAGTCCCAATTGAAACCCTGTCACAGTTGAAACAAACTCAATCAATAAGAGAGTGTATACAGCAAAAACTATAGGACGCAGTACCTGAAACAACAAGGTGGAAAACGTGAAGGTTGGGAAGATGATGAAGAAAAGAAGAGAAGAGAAGAGAAACGCATCGAGATAAGTCATTGTCTGCTTGTGAATTTGTCTCCTTTTTCTCTGCTTTGTGTTTATATTGAGATGAGACTCTAACCTTCTAGAGTACGTAACGCAACCTGAACGACACGGCCTTTTCACATCTGAGTAAATCTCTTCCACAATCTGTTTTTCTTTTTCCCTCAAAAGTACTACAATCTGTTTTTTTTTTTTGGGTGAAATGTGAACTAGATTTACAAGAAATTAAGACAAAATCTGACTATGTTTGGAAATTAAGTCAAAGTCTTGTCTCCATTTGTCACGTTTGTGTGGACCCTGGAGATTATTCTATCTAGTTTGGGTTGAAAATTCTTTGGGCTCTAATGTTATTTTTTCTTAGAAATCATAAAGCCCAAAGGCTAAAGTAGTAAAATGTTTTTTATCAAATGAGAACACTACTAGCTAGTACACAAAACAAAATTGATTTTTACTTTCTTAAACAAATTTCCATTTATGGGCAAAAAAAGTTAGTACTTGTACGTCAAAAAGGATGTGAAATAGGTTTATGTAGTTTACATGTTGAGGTTTTTTTCCTTCCTAACTTTGAGCCTTTGAGGTTTCTAATACATCAAAAGTCATGATATAATCTTTTTTTTACCAACTCACTAGCGAATGATTAAGTAATTTCATTACTTTTTCAATCAGCCGGATTATTAATAAAAGTGTCAAGTATTAACAAGAACAGACCATCAAAACTATTTTACGAAATTCAATACTTTTTGAAGGATAATACAATTTCGAAACAAAAGGATGAGAAAATAAAAAGAAGACAAGCTTGGGAAACCAGACTCAACAGTACAACATTAATAAAATCACTAATTCGTAATATAAAACTATCATCTTGATTTAGTTTGGCATTTTCTTGTCCATCTGATCCTCTAAATCACCGCCATAAGTTTGAACAGGAGGACACATGTCGCCATTAGTCTGTGTTTCGTTCTTCGACTGAACCGTAAGATCACAAGAAGCCGGAGTGGATGACAGCTTTACAATGTTGATGGAGTGATCCGACACCGTTTTAGGCTTCGCTGTCTCATCAGTAACTGGTGATTTATAGTACTTGAATATGACGTAGAGAATCATTTGAACTGCTCCGAGAAACGCACCCAATATATTTGGAAGCTTCAATAAAAACAAAAAATTATATAATCACATCATCAGTAATAATCATTTTTAGAGGGAATAGTATATAATCCCATTAATTGCCGACAAACTAGAAAACTATATACTAATAATTGTACTCTCGCGCGGTTTCTTTTACGTGATCATATAATCTATGATTGTAACCCATAAAGCAAAAGCAGCGTACGGCTTAAATCACATATTCGTCGTCTTTAAATAGACGGAATTTGGGAAAAGGGATAAAAGGTGGTGGAAACTCTTTTCCCTTAAACATGAACCATCCATAAAAATATATAATACTATGTTACGCTGTGTCTATTTTTATATGCTTAGAAAAAAAGATTCAAATATAATAGGAAAGAATGAAACTCACTGCAACGTAGAAGTCTTTAATAGCAAGACCGTATAAGAGCCACGTAATGGCGCTGATTGTAAGAAACAACGATAGAGAGAAAGGCATAAACTCCACACTCTTTGTCCGTATCACCACTCTCTGCATCATCATTTTTTTTTTTTAGTATTAGACATGTTAAACTATATAATAAGTAAACATAAAGATATGCTATTACCACGAAGAGTAAAGACAAGAAGCTAGAAATATTAGTTTTTTTACATTCTTCATGAAATCAGCATGGCTCTTTTTAGATAGACAAACGTTATACGTACCATGATGCTCAAAGGAGCTGCGAAAACACAGACGGAAAAACCGACGCAAATCCCACCAAGGACTTTCTCACGGTTCGATCCTTTGGTCAAGAGCTCGCATACAAGAATAATAGCGGCAAACCCCAAGAAATTCAAGAGTCCAAGAACCTTGAAAGTCGATATCTATAGGGTATAGTTCATATCATGATCAGCTAATAAACCGACATTTTTAATATATCAAAATAAAATGTTATATATAGTTTTAACGTACTCTAGCTTTCTTGTTAGCATAGGTGAGGAAGAGGACGATGTAGATGGTTTCGATGAAGCACCCAACGGCGTTTATGGTAATGAGAAGGAAACCTGCTCCATCTTTTTGAAGAGCGTAGTAAATCCATAGCATCGCGCTAAAGAGCGCTGACACGTAGGGAAGTGATTCAAACCCTTCTATCGATTTTTTCTTGCAGATTCTAACAAAAGTTGGTCTTCAAGTACATGAAAAATAACGTTGAAAATATACTTTTTTATTATTCGATAGAAAGAAAAATAATAAGAAAGCGAGTGTTAAACAAAAAAAAAAGTGTTTGAGATCGATGATGCTTACACTGGTGCCAAGAAAACGATGAACGATATGATGTTGCCTGCAAAATACATATAACAAAGATAACATGGTGAATATTCATTATCAAAAAAATAACATGGTGAAAGTATATAATTATGTATAAGTATGAATGCTTGATGTTCGTTTAATGAATGCTTTTAAAATACTTACCCATGACTCCAAATGTAACTGCCAATACGTTGTGAGTAATAGCCATTTTGATTGTTTTGTAAATGAGCTCTCAAGATCTTTCTACTTTTGAATGGGGTATTATCGAAGAAATTAAAAAGAACTCAAGAGAATGGGAGATAGGTAGAGATCGCCCACTGTCTTGATATCTCCAAATGAGTTTCTTCGATATGAATTAACTTACGAGGCCAATGGTACTCATATATATAGAGAGGGTAACATGTTACATGTTTAAGGGTTCCATGTTAATATGCTGGGAACGTCGTCGTTTCGTGGCATAAGAGAGACAAGAACATCTCATATTGATGGTCTCAGATATTTCAAAAGTTTTTAAAATTGGAAAATATTTTATAATTTTTTGTGGTATGCACTCTTGGCGTGTATTATATTTGTGTCAAACTTTTATGCCAAACCTTGGTTTATATTATTATCTTAGTCATTTAAGTGACCTTTCTTTTTCCTTTAAACCAAATAATATAAATGAACTGTTTAATATAGGCGTTAAACTTAAATACATGTTCCTTTGGAATGACCAATAAAATAAAGCATTGATCAGCTGTTCTTGCTAACCATTAAAAAATAGATAGATTAAGCCTATTATGCTCAATGAATAAATCTGATGGTTATCTTTCATCACTGTACGTATTTATACAAATAATCTAATTAACTTTCATGTATTCTACCAGGACTCAAACTAACTAATTAATTAGTCTAGATATTTGTCATCCGTACATAATTTGTTTTTAGTCCAGCTCCCATATTTGTTAGGTCTCATCAGGAGAGTTGCCTAGATCGAACCCAAAGGTTAGGTGATCGGGCTGCGCTAGCCTGTAGTGGTAAGCCACTCTCGTCTCTCCCAAGGGCTCTGTCGTTCTCTGTACATATATAAACAACGTTGTGTGTAGTCAACATGTAAACTACGTTATGTGAACTATTCCAAAGCTGGCCTGATAAAATATACCAGAAACATTCATTATGGTAAACTTTTATAAAATTCTATTCATCGAGTTTAAAACAAAAATTCAAATTCTGTCTCATTTGTATATATATAGCACAAAAAAGTTGATTGCAAAAATTCCATCTGCATCCCGAATCGTTACATATCGAGGTTCCAATAAGTTACAATCCAAAAACAAATATTTTATGTGTTTCATTTTAATAGATGTTTTGCATAAAACTTATATTTTCATTGGTTGAATAAATTTAAACTAAAATATTAAATAATATTTTTATAAAAAATAATAAATATTTTAATGTGTGTTTTTAACTAAAACATCTATTGAGTACTAAGAGCATGATTATTGATAGTAAATAGGTTAGAGGTAATATATGTTGGAGGTAATATAGGTTGGAGAGAGATAGAGATAGAATGTTATATTTACTGATAATATAGATGTTATTTTTAGAACTTTTGGTGATAGTAAATATAGATTTTGATTTAATTAAATTGATTTAATTTATATTTACTCACTATATTACCTATTGATAATCATGCTCTAATTAACCATCTTCGCTCCTTTTTGTTCATCGTACCAGTAAAAAATGAACGTTTAGGTGTCAGCCACGTGTGACATATTTTATGTTGTCTCTGAGCATTCTTGAACTTCTTGATTTGGCAGCCAAAATTAGGCCCGTAACTAATTTTATATTACTAGCTTTCATAGCAGAAACTATAATTTATGTTGTCACCGTGATAATGTATATAAACGGATCGGGAACAAAGCAAAGAAGATATTTATATAGAAAACAAAGAATAGTGCGTTTCATCTTAGACGCGACTATCGCGTGTGTAAACCGTATAGGTTTAAGATTCACCATAATGGTTCTTGATGTTCCACTTAGCTACTTTCAAGTTAATTTAAATATCTAAACAAATGTTATCGTATCCCAAAAACAATCTTTAGATAATTTTTAGACAATCCGTTTTTTTCTATGATAATATAATATATCAAAATCGAACCAAACTTTTAACAAAAATTGTATTAAACTACAAACATTGATTATCAAGATTTTATAGGTTAAGCTAATATTATTCGGAAATATAATTAGCTAATACTATTGGAACATTTAAACGGTTATAATAATAAGAAACACATTATTTGAAGCTACAAACATTGATTATCAAGATGAGAATACATTGCATAGACATGTTGTCAAAAAACAAATCGCATAAATCAAGACACTTTTCATCAAAATGTAGATGAGTTTCGGATGGATTAACTAGATAGAAATCTGTCATTATAATTACGAGATGCAGTAATATTACTATAGATATTGTGGAATAATAATATCTAGTTTGGAAGCCTAAGTATCAATTCACATAATGTCTTTATCAAAACTGAAAAAAGTAAAATATAACAGATATTATCTTTCAAAGAGGGAAACAGAAAGCGTACGGTTGAAATAAAAAGCGTATGAAAATGATTGACTTATGAAAACCCATTTGCATGTTTGATTGTTATTTCCACCTTTCGTTTTGGTCTTACCCAGTACTCACTCGATACTCAATCAAAGACAAATTAAATGATTAAATAACATGTTGCATTAAACAAGTAAATGATTAGCAATGAAACTTTACTTTATGGAGTCTCTGTGGTTCTTCTATGGTCAAAGGGAGTGGTTCCATCCAACCATACAAGATTCCTTATTAGATGGTTAAAATTCGTTCCCAACCATTCCTCCTCGTCCTCACTTTTTTCACTCTTTTTCGAATCCGAATTCAAATATTTAACTTAAGAGTCTGAGAGATGTCAGCAAAATAGAGACTACGGTAGGAGAAGAGCATCTGATTCAATGTTCCACACGTACATTCGAATCAAAATATACATTCCAATATACCCAATTTTTATAAGGCACTTTCACACATATTATATATACACTCTCAAAGTACATCACAATATCTGCTTTAAAGTAATACTACTTGATAAACAAATAAAAAATTGCTTTGGAGTCTCGAATCCAACCATTTTTAAAAATTACTTGAAATGTCCTTGCTAACAAAGGGAAAAAAACCATTAAAGAAAATTTTATTTTCCAGTACCCTGTTACCCATAATTCATCGTCCACTCAAAGTGCTATATACCCTTTAGTAGATATTTCCCACCTTTGCTTTTCTTTCGTCCTTCTGCTTTGGAATTCAATATATCGTTGTTATGGTTGAGTTTAGAGTTTGACGATTACATTTTCCTTCACTTCACAATCTACATCTCAATAATCTTTAATTTCGAGTGAGCATTAATACAAATGTGCATCAAAGTCGTTTCGGGTTGTCTATAGCCTTTTATACACTTCAATCAACCTAATCAGTTTTGAGTTCAATGGACATTGAACTAGTCCACGGTGTCTCTGTGTTTCCTTTAGTACGATGAACATTGGTTAGGATGAACACTAGTCATCTTAATGATAAAGGTTGTTGTACCATTCAAAGTAAAGTTAGCCAGATGGAATTTAAAAAAAAAAATAGAGAAAAGGAAAAAGAGCAATTAATATATGTCACTGTTTGGATTGAAAGCGTTTCATGATGAGCATAGTCATATCCGCGTAACGCTTAGCACAATGAGTGAGGCATGAACTCTCACTTGAGCTGAACTTACTTCCCGGTCAGCTTGTTATACATTTATCCCAGCACACACTTGTCAGCTTCGCCACCATCTCGTTCACCATCGCCCTCTCCTTTTGTTGCTGCTCAAGTTTCCACCATTTCACTCATCCGTTAGTTGCCATAACAGCTTACTTTCTCTGTTTCACTTTATTAGGGGTTTGCATACTATTTAAAAAAATAATAAAATTTTCTATTTTATTCTTTGTTAATAGATCGAACAATTTTTTTCATTGGTTATTACATTAAATAATAAAGGTAAAAATATAAATTTTTATCAAAAAACTATATTAGAATTTGGAAATCTAAAACAACACTCATTTTGTAACAAAAAAAAATCTAAAACTACAAATAAAGTAAAATTGAGAAAGTATATTGTTCATAAGAAAAATCATCTTAAATGACATGGTGACAGCTAGAGCTCATTTAGATCGCTTCCAAATTTCCTAAAGCTATTCTCACGTTTGACTTCGGGTAATTGAAATCCAAAAAGAGGTTTTGACATAACCTGATTTCAAATTTTCTTTACCAAATACAGAAACAATTGTAGACCTCAATTTCCATTTGATTCAAACAACTTGTTAGCTCCATCTGTCACAGAAATCATTGATCATTAATTAAATCGAAGACTTACATTAATGAGTCGAAGCAATTCGGGATTGTTGGCCTAATTTGTGTAGAAAAATTATTGACAGAGCTAGTGGTAGAGAGTGTCTTTGTTTAAAGAAGAGGAATCTAATTTTCTCAGCGATTGAAGCCCTAACTTTGTCAACCACGAACTCTAAAGAGATACAAGAAAAATAATACAGAGAAAACGAAAATAAACCACAATTACAAAGCTATCATGGGCTTAGGGTCAACTCAGATCTCAGAGGATGGAACTTGTTTACTTATTGGGCTCAAAGGTCCAACTGATAGATTTTTAAAAGTTTTTTTCTTGTTTAGATATCATATTTTAGTCAAAAGAGTTAATTCATTATGATTTATGAGAATTGAGAAACATCTTATATCATTGGTTTCCTAATCTGAATATATGTGTAATAAACCTCTGAAATTTGTCAACTTGACAATCACTTGCACAGTTGCACTCATCGCAATGAAAATGAAAGTTTATTTTGGCAATATTTTCATTTATTCAATTTCTAAATATTTAATTGTTTGATGAGCGTGATATACCTTTTTCACTTAAAAAAAAAATGATTTCACTAATCACTATATATGCATAGTGGTAAAAGCTTGTGTTAAGAAGAAGAACATATTTTATCTTGTGAAACCAGCTTTAAATGTTTAATGATTAGTTTAGATGATAAAATGTATTCATCTAACGTCCGCAAATTGATTCACAGTTATAAAATTTCCCAATATTATTTGGATTAAAAAGCAGGAGTTGTTAAAACTTTATCTCCTACTATGATGCCCTTGACAAATTAAAACCAAAGTCATATATACGAATCTTAACAATTTTCATACATGAAAAACCGGAAATATTGGGTCAACGAGGGAAACACGACGGAACGAGAGATGAATCGCCGGCCTAATTTGTGTAGAAAAAAACAAGTAAACTAAAATACAACAAAGACTTTGACAAAGAGAGTGGTTTGAATAAAAAAAATCAAAAATGTATGATTCAAAAAAGGCATGCAAAATGGCAATAATGAATGTGTACAATTGTCAAAGGAGAGGGCTGCGAGATAGAAGCGCGTGGTCAGCACGACGAAACAGGTAGGAGAAAGTTTCACCAGCTCTTAAAGAAAAAAATCAAACCCCTCCCATCTTTTCCACATTATCACCTAACCTCCTCTCAACCATCTCTCCTTATTCTTCTTTCCATCTCGTAAGGAATTGTATCGTTCCTTCCACACGCCTCTCATCACTTAATCTTCATTTTTGTCTTTCAATCATAATCGTTTTTCGTCTCTTCTCCGTAAGTTCTCTCTCTCTCTGTACCCTTTTACCCAATTTGGATTTTGTGATTTCATCACATTGATTATATGTATGATAGATCTGATTTAGGTTTAGTTGTTTAGATAATATTCAAGCTCTATTTGAATCACTAGTGCTCTTTGACTCATTAGCTTTACTGATTTTGATTTTTGTAATTCAAGTCCGAGTCTTTTGATCAATCTCCGTGCCTACCACACGATTGCTTTCGTTTTTGGCTTTGTTCCAATTCTTCATAATTTTGATGGGTTAATTTTGTTCTTCGTGCTTGTGAATTGTTTGAGATTTTTGCAACGTTCTATTTAGCTCCTACATTAGATTGACTCAAATGTAATTTCTTTTGATTCAGAAGTTTCAACTGTATGCGATTGTTTATCAATTTACAAACTTTTGGATTCTAAAATCTGGAATAAGGTTTTAAGTATGATGTTGTTTCAGCATCTAACTTTGCTTCGTTAGTTTTCATCTCCATTTCGGTTGATTCTGGCTGCCTCTGTCATTTTAGCTTTGTGTTTGTGAGGATAATTTTCTTATGATTCTTTTGTTTGTTTGTTATTGTTATTGTTCAGATTCTCTTCTCTTTTCAGCACTAACAATAATGGATCGTTGTTCTGGAGGCTTGAACGAAAATCCCATGGCTTCTCAGTTAGACGTTCTCCGATGCCCATTCTTGAGGAACATCAATGAGCCCACTAATCTCTCCTTCTCTTCATCCTTGCCTTTTCCCATGCCTGTAAGTAACCATCTGATGCTTCCCTCTGTTGACATATCTTGCACTGCATTGATTCTGGTCTTGTCTCATCACATTTTGTATTGTCTTTGTGTATATCCTATAGGTACGAGCTGGAAAAGGACCGATCTTTGAAGATGGACCCAATTTTGATACGGCGTTTAGGCTTTTCCATGGACAAGATGGAGTTGTCCCTCTCTCTGACACCGCTCGACCTGAAGCAGAGAAGCCCGTGCCTGTATTCCATCCACTTGCTGCTAAGGCGGCCACAATTAGTCTCTCATCCTTTGGAACTGGAGGGCCTTTTGGGTTTGATGCATTTTCTGACATGTTTAAAAATCAAAAGAAGAAATCAGACTCATCCAAAAACAAGGTAAAGGTTTTATGCGGTTCTTGCTTAACATGTATCTTCTCAAACTGATGTGGATAGTTCAAGAATTGTGTCTTAAGGAAATATTTAAGCCTTTCAAGAACGTTGAAACCTGCAATATGTTGGCATATGTCTTTCTCTTAGAGCATTGCTTACTTATTGTTTCTCTTTCAGGGAGGAAACCACGAAGCTATGGGAGACGAATGGCTTAAAACAGGAAATTGCCCAATTGCAAAATCATATCGAGCTGTAAGTGGTGTGGCACCGCTTGTGGCGAAGATCCTGCAACCACCTCCAGGCATGACATTCAAATGCCCTCAAGCGATAGTCACAGCTCGAGCAGCGATATCAAAAACACCTTTTGCCAAGAACCTCCGCCCACAACCTTTACCAGCCAAAGTACTAGTGATTGGGATGTTAGGCATGGCACTAAATGTGCCTCTAGGGGTTTGGAGAGAGCACACTGAAAAATATTCGGCATCTTGGTTTATAGCTCTTCACGCAGCGGTTCCATTCATAGGAATACTGAGGAAGTCGGTGTTGATGCCTAAGACGGCAATGGTATTTACAATAGCAGCATCAGTATTGGGACAGGTTATTGGGTCAAGAGCAGAGAGGCGGAGACTCAAGTCGGTAGCTGAGAAGAAGCTGACATTGAACAGACCAAATCCGTCTTCCATTGAAGCAAATGAGATGCAGTTTGCGGGAGTTTCATCGGATGGAAGGTGCGGTGATAAAGTGGTGATGAAGTGGAATCCCATGTTGCTTGATGTTGCAAGCCCTGTGTCTTCAGGAGCAGCCAATGTCGTCTGCTAAAAGATTTTGTTTTCTTCGAAGATTTCGAAATATATGTAATTGTTTTCTTCTTTTATTCGGCGATTGTATTTAAAAAGTTTCTTAATGTTTGAGAAAAACAAGAATAAAGCCATTTTTCAAACTGTTGTATTTATTAAATGTAAAAGACTCGGTTGATTGAATAAAAGGGTAACACAAATTGAAATTAGGGTTTAGTCTTTGGTGTTTATGCATCTCATAGCAACGTTAGATTAGATGTCAGATACGAACAACGTTATTGATAAGTCGTTCTATGGGGCTAATGATCTCAAGGGCATTGCAATAAAGACACAAATACAAAGTTGCGAAATATTGCAAAAACGTCAGTCAAAGTAGTTGATGCCTTGTTGGTGAAACAATCTTGTGACTGGTATATATGGAATGGTCAAGTACGTCGATGAAAAGACGACCACGCCGATATAGCCATATGTCTATATAAACAAATAAAAATGAGGTTATATGCATATACAAATGTATAGTAGGGATACGTCAAGTCTTACAATTTTGCTAGTCTCCTAGCAAAATGCCATACAATGCTTGGATGTCTTTGTTTAACTGGACGTGTCCTTTAGTTATTTCCTTTTTAGTATTGTAATTACGTCGTACAAGAAAACTAATTCATAAGGTGCGTCGGAATTCGAAATAAGGCAAATCAAGTTGGAATGTATCACATGAGTTTGATACGATTTTACAATTTCTGATAAGTGCCCCCTTGGCATGATGGTATCAAGTTTGTTTTCAGAAAGTTGATTTTGATTCTTTTCAGAAAACATACAATGTGAAATAACACTAATAATAAATAAATATATGTACAAGGATAAATATATAGGATGAGCAAAAATGGTTGTATATTATACTTGTTTTGTTTGTTTCATATCAGTTCGTTTTGACATTAAATTTTACTCCCTCCAGATTTGGCCAGCATACCTCATTAAAATATTGTCATTAACCTCTAAATGCATATGCATTAGAAAATAGTTTGATTAACCTATTTTTGTCAAAATCTTTTAAGATGGGACAGTAAAAATGTATCTTAAAAAGTTTTGAACAATAATCATAAAAATGATTTTTACCAATTTATAAGCCATGATATCAAATTTCTCTAATTTTATTTTTATAGTTGTAAAAATAAATGGTCCGGGGCAAATGAGATATTGGGACATGTGACTTATTAAATGTTTTAATGAGGATATAATTATTAAAGATTTAAAACTTACATATGTATAAATGTACTGTACCTATGTGATCTTTAGGGACCTTTTTGGGTATAAAGTATAAACAAACATTAAAATCAAATTATAAACTTGTGATCTTTGTTACCATATAGTGTACATATGTAAATATAGAAATTACGTTAACCCTCCAAATAGGTTTTTTTTGTTTCTTAACACCAAAAAAGTGACGTGTATACTATATACAAAGATCAGTTACCAAATACAGAGTATTCCAACAGAACATACGCATCTGTTTAGGCAGAAGATTCGATCATCACACGTCCTACAATATCTTGTTTTGCGATCTCACCCACAAATTTATTTCCTATAAATTCTATTCCTCTCTCTATCTTTTCTTTTCCAGCCCACTTATCTTCTCTTTCTCTTGTATCCGTGAAGTTGTGGGATATTCTTACACAACAGCAACAACAATATCTTTGTCTTTTCTGTTTCATTTGTTCTTATCTTTGTAACAATTATTAAGAAAAGTACTAAAGCTTGAATTTGAATAATAATGATGGGAGATCATGAAGGGAGAAGAACGCCGCTAATGAATCTTGGGGTTCAAGTGTCGATGAGACTGTTAGCCATTGGAGCTGCACTGGCCTCGATGTCGCTCATGATCACTAGCCGTGAAGTCGCCTCTGTTTATGGCATTGCTTTTGAGGCTAAATATAGCTACTCCTCTTCCTTTAGGTATATTAAGTAATCATCCTTTTTTATCTACATCAGCTACTGCTTTTTTAATGAATTTGTGCAGGTAATGATATAATTAGTAAATTAATATGATGAAACGAAGCATTCATCTGCATGAAATTTCACCATTCACATTGAAAAATATGAGAAAATCATACAAATCCAATGAAAAGGATTGAAAAGATTAACAAATTCAAAATCGAAACATCCATCTCGTTTGATGTGGGGTAAAATCATGTTCCATCCTTATTTTCATTTTTCATTTTTTCATTTATCCATATCTCACTATCTTTATTTCATTGATTTGTCTCATGTGTTTTGTTTTGTTAAAATTTGTCTCATGTTTACCACTTGAAAAGGACAACCTTAAACTGTATGATTAGCATCAATGATTATGATTAGGAGATACAAAACTGTTAACTTTCTTCGTATATCATACACATATATAGGCTTTCATAAATATCGAGATTGTTACAATAAAGTAAAATATCGAGTGATCATGATATGACAGTGTGTAAGATTTGATGTTGGACAGGTATTTGGTGTACGCACAGATAGCTATATGTGCCATGACATTGGTTACGCTGGTATGGGCTTGTTTAGCTGTCCGCAGAGGAGGACTTGTTTTTGTACTCTTCTTCCTTGATTTGGTAATTATTCTCCATATTTTCAATCCAAATATTTTGATAGCTAAATATACGAGGAGACTATTGGTAAATATAAATTAATATATGAACGTTTTGAGATTGGTTTGATATATATTGAATTATTGATGTGCAGCTTGTGACGATGACGGCGATATCTTCCTTCTCCGCGGCCTTCTCGGAGGCTTACATTGGGAAGTACGGTAACACACACGCCGGTTGGCTTCCGATCTGTCATTATGTACATGGTTACTGCAATCGTGTTACAATCTCACTCGCTATGTCCTTCGTCTCTTTTGTCCTCTTATTCATCCTTACTGTCTTAACTGCCTCTGCTGCTCGTCATTCCTGATTTTTTACTTTTTTTACATTTTATATTTCATCATACAATACAATTCCTTGTACTCTAAGATATTTTAGTCTTTCTTATATACTTGGATTTCATATATTTGAAAATTTGATTTGATATAATAGAATGAAGTTGTATGATTCCGTGTATTTAAATTTTATATCCTTGAGACTTCTTCTGTTTCTTTGTTGTGCTTAGTCTCGTATTTGTTTGGAGGAAATACAAGAAAAGAAACAACAAAAATGTCTTAATGATGAATTTTACTGAAGGTATAGAAAATAATATATTATTGGTTAGGAGAATGAGCTACGTACACTGTACACTAAGCTACTTCGACCACCAAAGAGTAATTATAACATGCGGAAATAATGTAAAACATGTTTACGTAGAATAATGTAAACAGTAAACGTAGAGAGGCTCAACTAAACGCAAAATAACCAAGATGGGCCCCGTTGAAGTAACGTACGTTTGGGTCTAGACCTGTCATAAGTCACTTGGTAACTGTGGGACCCATAGGAACATGTGCCGAAGATAGGCCTGAATCCCCAAGAACAAACCTCGGCCACAAAATCGAAAATTTGAGTTGGATCTCCTAAAACGGCACCGTATCTGCTCTCCTCTACTTCGGACAAAAAGATTCATCTTCTTAAGAGATTACACCTTATCCAATTTGAGTTAGCATTAGGACTAGGAGAAGCCATTTTTTTTTCTTTTTGGTCTCTGAGCTGTGTATATTGCGCTTAATCTTCTTCAATGGCTTCCTTATCAACCGCTTCTCTAAGCTTCAAAGCTCCGTCCACCAGAATTTCTCAGGTGACTTTACAAATTCTTCTCTTAAATCTCAACATATATAGTTTATTTGTCATTCTAGGAATCCCAATCGTCTCTGTTTTTGAAACGGCTTCGGAAACCCAAACATTTCACTTAAGTATAGTTCATGAACCACATCTTTAGGAGATTCGGTTTATGTTTTTCCAATTGTGTCCAAAAGCCGTAATCATATAACACAAATATCGTCGAATACTGTAAATCAGCAGGTGTTGAGGAAAGCCTCAAGCTCTCAGTCTATGACCTTTGGTCGTTTCTCGTCTTCAAAGAGCCTTCGTCTTCAAATCAGTTGTGCAGTAAGTAAAGGTTTTCGTTTGAAGCTAAAAACTGAATTATATGAGAAATGCAATAAGTTGATTGTGTAACGTGTGAGAGTTACAGGCGAAAGCAGAGACGGTGCAGAAAGTGAGTGACATTGTAAAGGAACAATTGGCTTTGACCGCTGGCACTCCTCTCACTGCTGAATCCAAGTTCTCTGCTCTTGGCGCCGATTCTCTCGACACCGTATGTTTTACTCTCTCCATTTCATATTAATACTAATGTGATGTTATTACTCTCTCGGTTTCATAATGATGTGAATATGGGATGCAGGTGGAGATAGTGATGGCGTTGGAGGAAAAGTTTAATATAAGTGTGGAGGAATCTGATGCCCAAAACATTACGACGATCCAAGAGGCTGCTGATTTGATAGAGGACCTTGTTCAGAAGAAACCCGCGGCGGAAACTGCTTGAACTACCCCGGTTTGAAACAAACCGGTATATTTATCTGGCTATGACCTTTTCTTGGTTTCAGAGCATTTTGTTTTGGTATTATTATTAGACCGTCCCTTGTTATTTTTCTTTCATTTTGGAAGCTAAGATTGGATTTATGACGGCGAGACAACATTGGTACGTTGAGATTGATTCTTCGTGGTGATTAGTCTTTTATGACGAATATATAAATGTGTTTTTGTATCACCACCGCATGGTTTTGTTAGTAGTCTAACTATCTTCAAAGATTGAAAAGGAGAGTTGTTGATATTGGGACGACTTTGGTAGGGGGTAAATAACCTAGGTATGTACAATAAATATCTAGTGTGCCTACTCAAATATAGTTTGTGTCGGATATGTAAAAACGCTACCAAAAAATATACATGAATATAGTTGACTCGGATTATGGGTCCGTATTTTTGGATACTCTCACGTATGCTATAATAGATTTGCGGTCACTTCAAATGCATATACCGAGATACGGAATATAGTTGAGTCGTACTATTTAGTTACTCCTTAATTGTGTTTCTAGAAGGATTCATTCCTTAATCGCTTAATTGGCTTCAAGCCCCTAGTCGATGATCTTTGGCTATATATATGTGCAAACTCGTGTCTACATGGTGCAACAGGTAACATGAATCTTCATCAAAATTCAAACCAATGCAAAAGATACTAACACAAACATTTTGAATAACATTTTGAAACCATCATCAAACCAATACAAAAGGTAACACGAATCTTATTATGAATAACGGGCAAGTGTCTACTAGAATATAATCACAAATCTATGTGATCAATCAAATGAAAAAACTTGTAAACAAAAGAGATTAATGAGAGAAAGAAAGAGTAGAAAACATGTTTTCCCTTTTTTTAATCTATAATTTTTTTCAATATAATTTTAATTTACATAAAATGTTACATATTTTTTCCCTCTTGATTAATATAATAGAGTTGGCATGCAAGTTGGCACCAACAATTAAAATACTGAATCAAATGTATGATTGAAAAATATTATTTTGTCTCCGTCAAAATTCACCTCAACTCACCAATTGTACAATTTGGTTTTGTTTAGAGTAAAAACAAAAAACCATTAAACCAAATGAGGTCGAAAAACAATAAACAAATGGGTCCCACGTTCTCTCAACTTCCTCTCCCGCCACCATTCGGTCCACGTCTCTAGCGAATACATCTTCTCCGATTTTCATCGTTTCTTCCTCAGCTCAAACTAAAATCCTTCCAACCTTGTTGACTCCGTCTTCTAAAATACATTTCAATGACCTAAAAAATCCCTCTTAACCTCTCTCTATCTCCATTTCTGTATAGAGTTTCTTAGGTTGAGCAATTGCTAGCTAGCTGTATATATATAGACGCATCTGTATAAACGAAAAAAATGGCGCGGAGGCGGCGGGATACTCTGGATATCAGCGGACCAGGAAGCTCGGCTTCTTCTTCACCGTCGATGTCTCCGGCGCATCGGATGAGCACCGGAGGAGGAATCTCTGGCAGAAGCACGCTGCGGAAGCAAAACGCCGCCGAGCTGCTAGCGAAGGTCATGGAGAAGCGCGATTACGACTATGATTACGACGATGAAGATGGACACGAAGATCTCTACCAGGTACATCTTCCACCACCTCTCACTCAGGCTCGAAGACGAGATGATAAACGAATTGGTAAGGGTCCGGTCAACGGGAAAAAAGGTCCGGTCGTGAACCGAGTCATACTTCCGCCGCCTAATTTTGACGATGAATCTGACGGTGATGAAATTGCAGCCGATGTGCCTCGGAATCGAGTGGAGATTCCGAGAAAAAATACTAGGGATCGGAAAGAAGCTCCGACGGTTCCGACGGTGAAACCAGTCGTACTTCGTTCTAAATTTGACGATGAAGTCGACGATGATGAAATTAGAGCTATTGTGCTTGTGCACCGGAATCAATTAGAGAATCCTGGAAAGAATGGTCGGGGTCCGGTCAACGAGAAAAAAGCTCCGGTCGTGAATCCAGTCATACCTCCGCCACCTAAATTTGACGATGAATCCGACGGTGATGAAATTGCAGCCGATGTTCCTCGGAATCCAGTGGAGATTCCAAGAAAGAATGCCAGAGATCGGAAAGAAGCTCCGACAGTTCCGACGGTGAATCCAGTCGCACCTCGTCCTCAATTTGACGATGAGCTCGACGATGATAAAATTAGGACTAATGTGCCCCGGAATCAATTGGAGAATCCTGGAAAGAATGGTAGGGATCCGGTCAGCGGAAAAATAGCTCCGGCGGTTAGAACTTTCACTCCTCCGCCTAAATTTGACGATGAACTCGAAGACGACGAAATTACAGCTGATGTGCCCCGGAATCCGGTTGAGATTCCTCAAAAGAATGGAAGGGGTACACTCAAGGTTAGAGTTCCGGCATATTCGCGTCGCAATCCGATTGAAGATTCTGAGCTGAACGGAAACGACAAACCAAATGTTCAATTTGATGTGCCTGCAAAACAATCGGAAGCTCAATTAAAGTATAAGAAAAGGTAAAACTATAGTTTATACAAATTTTGCTATCAAGTCTCAGCTTCTTTTGATTGTGTTGTATTTGATGAAATTACTGGGAACGAACCATTAGTTTTAGGTTTCGCCCTGCAGACATTATAGCACCGCATACCTCTATTCAGCAGGAAGATGATCGAGAAGCCTCAGCCCTGCGTGATGAAGTACGTTCTTCCCAAAAACTCGAAAAGTACTATATTGGTTAAATGATTGATCTCTCATTTGAAACCAACTCATTATCATTGCAGTTAGATATGCTTCAAGAAGAAAACGATAATATACTGGATAAGGTTAGTGTGATCTCTCTCTCTACCTCTAATAATGTTGTTCATTAGTTTGTGTTTGTTGCCTTTTTGTACTGGATGAGTACATTCTTGAGTTACAATGCAGCTTCAGCGTGCTGAAGAAAGACGTGAAGCAGCAGAAGCAAGGGCGAAAGAGCTTGAGAAACAGGTGTTTATGATATCCAGTATAGTTTACTTTTGTAGACATGTATGTTTATATACAATGTTGATGGTTACTTTTAAGCTTGGTATGAATTGCAACAGGTAGCTTCTTTAGGTGAAGGAGCAAATTTTGACGTCAAGCTCTTGAAGAGGTTTGGTTTTCTTGTCTTTGTTATAGCCTTCTTCATTCCAAAAAAATGTTTTTCACGAAGTTTGGGCTGATCTATCCAGGAAAGAAGCAGCATTGCGTCAAAGAGAGGTCCGTGGTGCATTCATATTCTAATGGATGTTGTTTCATTTGTTCGGTGCAATATGCATGTCCTTTTTTCTTCTGCAAGCTTGTGTTGGCGTTTCCTTTGGCAGTAAATTTATTGAAAGGGAGAACATAAATCTATTGCAGACAGCATTAAGGGCTGCTGAACAGAAAAGAGATGGAAGACACAGGGAAACTGATGCCTTACGTTCAGAGTTTCAGGTACAATGCTTTGGTAAACCACTGGTAGTCTAATCAAATTGGTATTTAACATTAAAGTGTGCTCTAGACTATATATGCTATACAAACCTTTTAACTTGACATGGAAACGATCATCTCTTCTTTGTTGTGTTATGACCAGAGCTTGAAAGATGAAGCAGAGAAGGCCGTGGAACAGCTCCAGGAGGCTGAAGCTGAAACAAAGTCTCTTCGGACAATGATACATAGAACGATGTTGACACAAGAAGAAATGGTTTGCTCAAAAAACTAAAAATAGAATTTTGTGCATTGACAGTTTAACCCCACCTTCCTTGTTTGATTTAACTGAATGATTGACCAACCTTGTAGGAGGAAGTTGTTCTAAAGAGATGTTGGCTTGCTCGCTATTGGGAACTAGCTGTTCAACATGGTAAGAAAATTCCTCTCTCCTAAAGTCCATTCTCTGTTGGTTATTGACCTGCCATGATTTATAAGATGAAGTAATCTGTTCCTCTCATTCTGGTGCCAAGAGTTCAAAGGGGTTTAAAGATTTCAAAATTTGGTTCTGATATGATTAAAACATGATAAGAGCATATGTTTCCCATTCGCTCAGTGTATTTGTCCACTAGATTGCATACTGACATAGAAAACAACTATCAGGTCCTGACTAGCTGATCAATTATCTCACCATAGACTTAATTAGTGGGAGTTGATCAACAACATTACTGGCAACCATCTTTTTGAAATGTTTACTTATGCACCTCATTGGTCACTATTAGGAATATGTGAGGATGTATCCACATCAAGACATGAACATTGGTCAGCTTTAGCTCCACTTCCCTTTGAAGTTGTCCTTTCTGCTGCTCAAAAACCTGAAGACTCCTGGCAGACAGGTCTGATCTCTGTTTTTCTGCCAATATTTCTCACAAAGTTAAGCATTTTATTTGAGGATTCAAACGTAAATGGTAACATCACATCTGGCAGGTGGTAGTGATCGCACTTGGAGCAAAGTCGTTAGTAATTTCAGTGATGTAAATGGAGAAGGAAACATAGAGAGTATGCTTGCTGTTGAAACGGGTTTGCGAGAGATGGCATCCTTGAAGGTGTATGCCCACATTTTTCTAATCTGAACTTGATGTTTTTTACTACAAGATCTGTTGCTCAGAAAATCATCTCATACATATGGTTTCCTGCACCTCATAGGTCGAGGACGCTTTAATGCTTGCACTTGCCCGGTACAGACAAACAAATGTAGTCCGACAAGGGGGCACTGGTAAATTATATCTAAAAATGATTAGCACATATAAATACTGATCATGTGAATATTATACAACAGACACTCATGTCATTTTAATATCCAGATGCCAGGGTGCAAGGGGAATCTAAGTTTTCGGAAGCATTTGGTGAGTTACATCCTTAGAGCTGTTTCTGTGACTATCTTGACAAATATCATATAAGTTAAACACTTAAACAACAAGCCTCTTAACAAAATCTGGTCTTGTGTTTGCTTCATCTATATTATATATGAATCGTATGGTGCAACAAGATGGGCTAATTAATGAATGGTTCCTCTGAATTTTGAATGCAGAGTTGAGTCATGATGAGCAACAGGATATTCTCTTTAAAGAGGTAATTACATCTTTACCGGAAGAGGCATTTAGTTAATTAGCAGGATCATATTCATTAACTCAAAACACACAAATATACATATGGTCTAGGCATGGTTGCTGTATTTCTGGAAAAGAGCTAAAATTCATGGCGTGGAAAGTGATATAGCGGAAGAACGTCTGCAATTCTGGATCAACCGTCTCGGGCAACAGACATATTCACATGATGCAGTTGATGGTATATTATTATCACATTGAAGCTTAATCAATGAGTAAATTAAGTTAAGACTCTGATTCGTTTAGTGTGTTTTATGGGGCAGTGGAAAGAGGAATGAGGGAGCTAAGGAAGCTTGGAATAGAACAACAATTGTGGGAAACATCTCGTAAAGAACTCATCGATTCCAATTTTCCATCTCTTTCCGTTTCTGACTATTGTGATGAGTGACCATCTCTAATCTCCTCTCTGCTTCCAATTTCCTGAATCCACGACGCGCACACACATACACTGACAACATATATATATATATATATACACTTCAAATTTTATCGAATCCACTCTTTCTTTTTCCATTACATTAGAAACTCCAACATCAGTGTCCCAGAGTGACACAGAAGAATCAATACTATATAAATATGCTTTGCTTTCAGACTGTGTTCCGATTGTTTGGGACATTTTGGGCTTCTATATTGTTACGTGTATAACACACTCTTCATTACCTTAACACTCTTCCTTACCTTACCTTACCTAATATATAAGATTCGTAAAAATCTGAACGAGATATATACATTCACTAACATATCAGTAAATACTCTTCTTTATTCTTTTCAGGTTTTTTTACTTAATTTGTGATATAAATTGAATGGACTTAGAACCGGAGTAATTTAGTGGTTTCATCTAACGCTAGTAATTTGTCTAGATAAGTTGAGTTTCCTTCACCAATCATCATGAAGGTTTGTCATTTTTTCATAGGTAATTTATCCAAGTCAACAAAAATGACAGTTGGTGAGTAATGTAATGTTTTATACTTTTATTACATGTTTACTTTTTTTTATAAAATAAAATATGATAAAGAAACGTGTCTGTGACATACCCGCATTACGGTGGGGCCCATGGAAATCGACAAGGTGGATCGTCCTCCTATCTTATCTAAAGATAACGATAACACTCATCACTGCAAGGGCGCCAAACAGAGTAAGGCTCACTTGATTAGCTTTCCCCTACTTCGATAATGCCGTTTACTCCTTCCTTGTTGTCATCGTCTTCCTCAGTCTCTCAGTTCCTTCCCAGATATCCCAACGCCATTAGGTTCAATGTAACTTCACGGAGCAGAGCCGCCACCGTCGTCGCGGCATCCGTCACCGACATAGCCGGCGTGGATAGCACAACAATCGCCGTACTGGGAGGTGGCTCCGTAGCAGCCCTCGCGGCGATGGTTTCTCTGACGGATCCGGAGAGGAGACGGCGATTGCAGGCGGAGGAAGTGGGAGGAGGCGACAAGGAGGTGGTTCGAGAGTACTTCAACAGCACGGGGTTCGAGAGGTGGAGGAAGATCTACGGAGAAACTGATGAAGTCAATCGCGTACAGAAGGATATTCGACTCGGCCACGCCAAGACGGTTGAAAACGCGATGCTTATGCTGACGGAAGAAAGATCGTTGGGTGGCGTCACGGTCTGCGACGCTGGTTGCGGAACTGGATCTCTATCGATTCCACTTGCTAAGGAAGGCGCAATCGTCTCTGCTTCCGATATCTCTGCAGCTATGGTTGCCGAAGCTGAGATGAAGGTTAGCTAGCTCTCGTCCCTGTAGTTGTTTGATTTCTCACAAAACTTAAAGGTCGAATTTCAAAATGCAGCTGCTGATTTCGTAATGACTTCAATTTCCTCTGCCTGTTGCTAGTATAGGGTGTTCACTTAGCAAGCTAGATATAAATTTTTATATTAGAATGCAATGCTCGACCTTGTGCTTGTTATTAACTGGTTTTGAATGTGCACAGGCAAAGGCACAATTACCACCAGGGAATTTACCAAGATTTGAGGTGAATGATTTGGAGAGCTTGAGTGGAAAGTATGATACAGTAGTATGCCTAGACGTGTTGATACATTACCCTCAAAACAAAGCAGACGGAATGATCGCACACCTTGCTTCTTTAGCAGAGAAAAGAGTGATTCTGAGTTTTGCTCCAAAGGCTTTTCCCAGGGCCTTCAAAGGCTACAAGGGCTTATCTACATGCGGAGGCCGATGTGGAAAGAGCCTTGCGTAAGGTCGGCTGGAAAATTAGCAAGAGAGGACTCACCACCACTCAGTTCTACTTCTCTAGGCTCATCGAAGCTGTTCCAATGTAGATCCATTTTTAAACTAGGTCAGTTTTTGGTAAACTATTCTTATTCTTCTTACCTTCGCATTCTTTTTAACAATTACATGTATTGTTTACTTAGTTACATATCCCCCAGTGCAGTTTGATGGTACTTGAGATTTATCTGATACATGTGAGGATGGTTTAGCTTTACTTTTGGGGCTCAGCGTCTGCATTAGATCTCTGTATAGCAAATTCCTAGCAGGGTTTCAGTCAGATTCACCTAAACTCACTGAAGAGATTTTCCCAACCCTTACTACATTCTCCGAGGCTGGTAAATCATGCTTCTTCACTGTTTCATGTAATCAATGTGATATGTAACTTCACTGTATGCTCAAAACTCTTGCAGAGGATTTGCTACAATCACATTGAAGGCCTTAAATACATATTACATATAAAAACTAAAGAAAACAAACAATCATGGCATTGGAGGAGTAAATGTATGATAGTATCAGAATGAAGTGAGAAGAAAACAATCATCACAACACTCGTTTAATTCAGAAAAAAAAACAAAAAAAAAAGAGAACAAAAACACCAAAAAATCAGTTTTCAAACACACAAAACATAACTCAATTAATCCAAAATTATTAATTCATTATCTTCTTGGCCGCATACTTCATTGTCTTTAGAAATTTTCTTTGTGGAAGGAGAATCTAGTTTCTGTCTTGTGTGTGAATTCCAAAGCTAGATGCCTCAACTGCTTTGTTAATGCCGGTGCTCCACAATAGAACACTCCTGCACATTTATATAGATCATTTCATTTTATATCATCATTATTTTCTCTTTTTAGATTTAGCTCATTACTTAAATTTGATGAGGGGAAGAGAAAGAGAGAGCTTACCAATATTAGAGCCAGGGTGATCCATGGCTATCTGTGTGTAGACGTTTTCCCAATTAGGTTTGGCGAAATGGGACATCACCCTTGTGCCAGAGACAATGTCTTCACCATTCTTGGCATGGTTTAGAGACTGAAGCATATGTATGAGAGCAGAACGAACATCTCCTTCTTCGTAGACGCTAGTGCAATAGTTGTGTAGTTCTATGACTTTGCTTTTGTCACGTTCTGCGATCTCGTTCATGATGTTCTTGAACCAATCATATGAGCCCTGCTCCCTTGTTACCCAATAGAAGTAAGCCTTTCGCGTCTTGAAAGTTTCTTTCTTACTTTGTGGCTCTTGTTGAAATCCCTTCTCCATTTGGTTGAGTTGTTCTTTGGTCTCCGTATTGTTGATAATGTCCTTTATAATGCTGATCATCGGAGTCGCTCCAATCCCAAGGCCGACCAGCAGAACAACCTCGTACTTCTTGTAGTCTTGAGCTGGTGCGCCGTAAGGACCATCAATCATGATTTTGGGGTAACTGTGGAACAAAGAAACGTAATATTTATTGTCTTTTTATAATAAAAGAAAGTTATAAACGTGATATTTTCTTACCACCAATCAAATATTTTATTCATTTACGTTTAGGTGTATTTATATATTTGGCTACGTGTGAATCATTTTTTTTTGGTGGGAAGGTTAGAATATATACTTACTCGGGATTATTTGCACCATGCAACATATCTCCGACCGGAAGTGGCTTGGACACCTGAGACATATCACACCATTCTTCTCAAACTATCTTTCCCCGACATCAAGACTTATAAAAGATATAATTTTGAGAGATTTAGAAGTAAGACCTTGGAGAAAACTCCTTTGAGAGCCTTTGTCCAATCTCCCAATGATTTTATATGAACGCTCAGATAGTCATCTTGTGGTGAAGAAGTTATTGAAAATGGATGCCTGCACAGAGATATGTATACAATCACTTGAATTGATATTGAAATGGCTTTAGAGTTCTTAGCTCTTACAAGTGTTTTTTGCATACCACTCGAACGGTGAGACTGCTGGACAATTTACAAACATGTATTGACCGCTCTTGTATTTGAAGTTTGTAGGCCTTGACATTTGCAATGTCAAAACGTTTCCAGGGTATGCCGTGACATTTTCAACTTTTACCGTCCTGATGCTTGATCTGAATGCTCGTATCAATCTCTCGCATGCATAGAGAGCTACTGGTACTATCAAATACATCCATGTCTACAAGCAAAAATCCCCCGAATTAGTTACATTTTCCAACGCTGGGATAACGATTCAAAATCCAAGTACTCACCGTCTTCTTGTACCATTCCTTGCTGAGATACAAGTAGTATCCGTGAATGACAAGGAGAATGTAGACAATAACGAACAAATGATGCGTGTACCAGAAGGCATTGAAGCTAGCGAGTTTCTTTAGTGGTCCTGGAAGCTTTTTCTCTAGTTTCCCTCGTCTAAACCAAGGCATAGCCAGTGTAAACGCAACTGCCATCAAGAGAACCATTACGAGCCCTGTTATTCCTTCTGTTGACTTCACAAAATGCAAGTATCTCTTCGGTTGCTCCTCCCCAAAATATTTTCCGAGAGGCTTGTATTGCTCTTGAGTTGCCGCGATTAGCCGTGGAAAGTCACACGCCAAGTGGGCCACCGCGTGTATGCCTACTCCTATCGTGATTCCCACCGCTATAACCTGTACGTTTAGGCGTCAAGCATGTAAGTATAGAAGGTTTAGACTAGTTTCCAAGCATGTAAAACTATGTTTATTTTTTGTTTAAAACGTCTTTATATCGACCAACATAGAAGTGCAATGGATGAGACTATGAGTTGTTTTACCTTATGAAAGTTGAGGTTGTCATCAAAAGGGACAACAACACCCAATCTAGTCTTATTTCTAAGCCATGTGATGGTATTTCTGCATACAGGTAACAAAATCAAGGCCATGTTCAGCTTCAGTGTCTCTGCTGCTCCTTTGGCCAAGCATACACAAGTTCCCAACACTTGATATACTGCTCTATTCTTGTATTGAATATACTTGTAAGTGAAGAGGATTGCCATAATCGTGAGCCATAGAGCTATCACCCAAATTCTTTGCCAGCTATCCAGTACGTAGAAACTCAGTCGACGGTACCATCTGTTAAATGGGTTAGGGTCAAGCGTAGGTTTGAGATTCTCACTAATCTTGTGGCTCAGCATCTTTCTTTCTTCACTATTTGTGGTTGCAGATTGTGTTTTTGCTTGTAGAAGCAATCTCTTAAGACTCTCCATCTGTTTTAAATTCACCACAAGGTTATATACAGAAACAGTATAGGAGAATATATTGGCTTTTAGATCATCATCATGAAAGTTTTACCATGATGTATCCTAATTTATCTGGATCAAGCTCTTCCATTATCATTGCTGCATATTCATCTGCTTTATTCTGGATGGCTGATAGATTGTTGGCAGACGAACTAAGATTGATGATCTGCGTTACATACAAAAAGACAAAGCAGAGTTCAATAAATCAAAATTTCAAAAAAAAAAAAAAAAAAAAAATCTCCAAACCATTAAACATTTCTCAGATTTTCAAAGAAAAATATTAAAATGTTGATTAATTTGGTTGCAATGTTGCATTTGTTTTCAAGTTAATTGTATTGTTTTTTTTTTCTAAATGAAATTACATTTTTTAGTAGATTTTCGATTGTGTTTAAAATTTATAAACAAAAGCACTGAAATATCTATTTGTTAAGTATGTTAAATTTTCGCATGTAAACACATAAATTAAGATTTGAAACAATCAAGACCTCATTAGTGTGTAAACAATTTCACCTCTCTAACTTCGTCTTCGGTTAGCATACCATTGGCGTCTTTATCCATCCTGCATTTCACAAAAACTTTTGAATCAAACTTTAAATTCATTACCATAAAAAATTTGTAGAGATCTAGAGAACTGGAACGAAAGACAAAAATGGATAATAATTAAAAAAAAAACTTACACATCAAAGAAAGTCATAAGCTTAGAATCAAAGTGTTGATCACTTATTTGTTTCCAAAAATCCTCCAAATCTTCCTTACGGATCACATCCCCAGTCATATTCCTTCTTCTAGCTAATGCATCAAACAATACCAATGCAAAGTCCTTTGAGTTCATCCCTGCAATACAATAAGCCAATATTCTTATTAAGATACAAATCATTTATTTGATCCAATCCCTCGATTTTACAGTTTTTTTACCTATGCATTCCCCGAATTTTGACCGAATCAGCAATCCACCAGTAGTGGCCGTGATCTTAAGAAACCGCTTCTCCACCGCGGTCCAGCCAGCGTCACCATCGGCTTTAGTCATGGACTTGAACCCTTTCAAGGCCTGACCAGCCGTTGACTTCGACCGATCCAATCGAGGTTGCTTCCTCTCTCCAGAGACGGATGTCAAGCATTTCTTGAGCCACTTCACCAGACCGTTGTTCTGTTTCTGTGCCATCAGCTTCGAAATTTCTTCGGAATAATTTGTTTCTTGCATCTCAAGTCAAAGCTCTGCAAGAAATTGTTTTCCCCGAGAAAATAGAAGGGACGATTTAGAAGCAAATACTTTTTAGTTCACAACTCCTTGGAAAAATTTCTTCCATATCTTATTCTAATACTCTCTTTGGGATGTAATATAGACGACCAGTAATATTCGCATAGTCTTTCTTTTTTATTTTAGTTTTTATATAAACGGCTACGTCTGTCACAATTAACGAGGAATCAATTAGATAACGCACAAAATATATATTCCAACATGTAGAAAATACTAAACTAGTTAAGAGAAACGTGTGGGCCGGCCCTTTAGTGATACTATTTAATTAATGATTGAATACCAAAACTCACTAAATCATTTAAAACCCTATAAAGAAGTAAAATCTAATCTCATACAACATGATTGTCCATTTTATATAAATCCTTTGTTAATCATTCATCTAACTCTTGTTCAATAAACACTAGCGTCCAACTAATATCAGTTTTCAAATAATTGTTTCTACTTTCTTAACTTTAAAATATTTGTTTCCTTACTCTGTTTCCACTAACACCGTCGTTTAGTTTCAAGTCTTCTTCCACCGTATCATGGTTTTACAAAAGATCTATTATTATCTCAAATAAGTTCAAGTCTTCCGCCAGCAATGTAAAGATTTGGCTTCTAGTGTATAAACTATAAAATTGGGAATCTTACAGATATGGTAATGGATTGTATTTTTTTTTGTTTTGAATGACATTCACGTTATCACTCAACAGAATAATGGGCTTTCACAAATGATAGATATCACTTTGGATTTTATAAAAACGCAGAATCAAGGACTGAAAAATGAAGGGAAAAACTTAACACAAACAAAAAAAGACCACTTAAAAAGCATGGTAATAGTTCATGAAACAGATAGGAGATGTACTAGATCAAGGAGTCTGCGACACATACAACAAGAGAGCTGTGTCCTTATTACAATGAAAAACCAATGCTTTATTAAGAAACTTCAGCAATGCACAACTCACTGAAGTCAAATAGTTCAGAACTCTGCTTAAGCAGAAGCAGCCTTTGCGGCCTCAAGTCTGGCACTAACAGCTTCCCAAGACACAAGATTGTTCATGAATGTCTTTATGTAATCAGGTCTCCGGTTCTGCTCATATACAAAAAAAAACATTACAACAATAAAAAAAACAAAGAAACTTTAGAAAAGAGTTTTGTTAATAATTAGTATGAATAAGCTGTTTACCTGGAAGTCAAGATAGTAAGCATGCTGTTTGATGTAACAAAAGAAAGAAAAAATCAATACATTTGTTAGAAAAATACGTTCTAGAACAAAAAATGGATTTGGTATGGGCCACAAAAGTGTTTATTTACCTCCCAGACATCAATGGTAAGCAATGGCTGCAAGAAATCACCACCATAATTAGATTTAAGGATTTGCATTAATCGTATATTAATTGTGTATTCAAACTCTTTCATTAAAAAAACTTACGAAAGAGCCGAGCACAAGGGGATTCACAGCATTTGGAGTTTTCACAACTTTGAGTTTGTCATTTGCATCTAAAAGCAGAGAGGTAAGAGTAAGGACTCTTAAATTTAAAACCCTTGAATAAAAAAAAACCGAGATTCGTGTTCTTACAAGCAAGCCAGGCCCAGCCAGCTCCAAACTGAGTGGCTGCAGCAGCATTGAATTCCTCATAGAACTTCTCATAAGAAGTGAAATCTCTTTCAAGCAAAGCAAGAAGCTCTCCTGATGGTTTTCCTCCACCACCTGGTTTCATTGATTCCCAGAAGAACTCGTGGTTCCACGCCTATAAAGACCATTCGATAAGCTAAAACAATTTATTTTAAAGCTCCAATAAAAAATGGTTTATATATATATATCACCTGAGCAGCATTGTTGAAAGCAGGTAAGAGATCACCATTGTTGTAAGTGTTGTGGATAATGTGGTCTAAGGTCTTGCCTTCAAGCTCGGTTCCAAGAACTTGTTTCTTGAGGTTGTCAACGTAAGCTCTGTGATGCTTTCCCCAGTGAAACTCCAGAGTTTGTCGGCTCATATGCGGCTCCAAAGCATCCTTTTCAATATTATACCAAACAACATTTCATCAAACTGCTCTCACTCAAATTTACACTCCAAACTTTTCCTTACTATGTGCAATACTTTGAGTGACAGATCGGCTTCGGATAGTTTTGGTATTTTGGTATATAAAATCACTATCTTTCACTAGTTCGGGTAAGGGTCAAATTAAAAGTTGGCATTACAAGAAATTATGGATACTCTTTAGTGAGACTTTTTTTTTTTTGTTTTCAATTCAAATTACACAAACAAGTAATTCAAATTACAAAATTAATTAGTAGTTCTAACTTATATCTAAATTACATATGATATGGACCACCTTCTAAACCGGTTCCGACAATTAATTCCAAGGGCTTTGTCCCATGATTTTTCGGAAAAACACTGCCCCACAAATTGGTTCGATTTTTTTATTTCAATATGTAGTAAGAAACTAATAAACAAAATCATACCAGAGCGAATGGAGGTGGCTTGAGGACGTAGTTGGCGGTGACAGCAGCTGAAGCAGCCATTATTTGGAAATGAAGCTGCACATTTCAGACCATATTAGTATCGAGATGCCCAAAATTCAATCAGTATCCTTACAAACATATTACAATGACATAATTCTAGGGAGAAGAGTAATAGATCAGAAAAAAAACTTGAAACAAGAAACTGTAGAGTGGATCAGAGATAGAATCAGTACCTCTAGTTTTAGGGCAAGTGAGGAGAGCACACGCCACTGAAAATCTATGTGTTGGGTTTTATGAAGGGTGGCTATGTTTTTTGGTATTGGGTTGCGTCGTACATGTGGCAGTACGACGTATCATATGTACTATCATTATCTTTTTGTAGTACATTTTTTTTTTCTCGCTTCGTGGCTCCTATGGACTCGTCATAAATCATGATTGTATTGAAAATTATTGACAATTTTTTTGGGATAAAATTTTCACATTTCCTTTTTCAGTATAGATTTTTTTTCTTTTGTATTTCCATATTTTTTTCAGATTTATGAAGTTATAGTTTAGGATCTTTTTAAATTAAATTAATACATGTTTATTGAGTAAAACTATCTTGATTTCAAACCTTCATTAGTAAACCAAGTAAGTATATATATTGGGCCTGTCTTATCCAATGGACCAATTCCCATAATTTTTGTAGAGATGAACTAAAATTATACTGAAGAAATGTCTAGACGAAAATAAAGAATTATCATATGATATTTTTTTATCTAAAAACCTAATTCTTCTTCCATCATTTATGTAGAAAAGAAGGCTATTGATAGTGATGGTAGTAAATATTACATTTCTTTTTTGGTCAAAGTAAAATATTACATTTAAGGAAGTAGGGAGTCATTTGACCCCGGTTAAATAATAAAACAAATATTGTGTGCATGTGTTTGTCTTAAGTGTCAGCAGCATTGATGGTGATTTCATAAGTAATAACGACACCCCCAAACCCAGATTCAATTCCCACAACTGACACTTTTGTGTTAATTTTTCCTTCTTTGACAATTTGTATATGTCTTTTAGCTTAATTTTATGTCCTTTTTCTTTATTTTCTCAAGATTAACAGTATTTTAATGAGTTACTGCATTAATTTTAAAAAAAATGAAAATGACATCATTTTTCAATTTGTTTAGTGTTTTTTTTTGGGGGAAATCAAATATAATGATATCATAAAAAGTTTACAAGATACAGAATCTCATTACAACCGTTAACATAAATAAAAGAAATTGAAAACAATTTCGATGAAGGAGCGGATGTAACCAAGCTATTTGGTTAAAAGGCTTATATGTCCCCCCTTCATATATTATTCATTGGCTGCTGAAACTCCAAAATGTTATTGGCACTATCTTAACTAGGAAATATAACTCTAATGTTGTTGGAGATGATTCTGAACCTTGGAGTCTTTTTGAGATCGATATACTTGACCATTCTGACCAATAATTTATATTTTTCTTGGGAAGTCTCCATTGTCTTTTCACCCATTGTTCTTGCCATAAATAAAAATTTCAATGATTGCCATCTTCATCACTGGTAAAGATCAACACTCTCATTTTGCAACCAGATAACAAATTCCCAGGATCCAAAAGATCAATCGGTGTATCAGAAATTTCGGTGTCTGGATCCTAGATCTTTGATTGAAAGTCGTATTTCGATGTAATAACTTGTACATCGGATTGAACGATTTTATGGTAGTGGTTAGGAACGGTTTCAATCATGAACCGAAGACAGCCGCTTGAATAGATTCTCAGCGGAAACGCGCCGACACTGCTCCGGTGTTCATGTCGGATTTTGGTCGCAAAGAGGATCTCCACCGAAAGAAGAGAAAGTGGATGAGAGGTTGAAAGAAGAGAATCAACCCAATTGTTTTGATAATCATTGGTATGTATTATTTATACCTAGATCTATACGAGAATTGAAAACAGAGAAAGAAAAGACTGTTACATATTAGAAGGGAAGTTTGCTGAGATCGGATGTTTCAGGAATCACCTTGGTTGGGAGAGAAAAGACTGTTACATATTATGCACGAAATCAAAAAAAAAAATTTGACCCCACTAAAATTAGATTTTGGGTCCACTAAATGGTCATCCCACATAATCGTCACTCAAAACTCATCAATAAATTATTGAATATAAAAATATTGTATTGTGTTATTTCATATGATGAAAATTACATAGATATATGTAATAGAGTTACATAATCATATAATAATAAATGAGAGAATCATAAAAGAAATTATAGGGAGTAATCAGGGATTTTGATAGATGATTCTCCATAATATAAATTAGTTTATAAATTCTGAAATTCCTTACTCTTTTTACAAAGAGAAGGGCTTCATGTACACATCAAATTTCTCGGTAGCGCTCAATTGTGGGTCCTGTAGTCTCAATTGTGGTTCCTACGGTAGCTAGTATTACAATATGTATGAGACTATGAGCTTCCATTAAACTTTCAAAATACTATTTTTTTCAAGAGAAAATCAATTAGGAGAGTGAGAACTTACATGGGAAAGCATAACAGCTCGTGCTCAAGCCTTCTTTGCAAGAATTAGATGTTAATTTGTGAGTGAGTCCGTATAATTGTTTTTCGAAAAGCTTTATTATATCATATAATCCTCAAATTTTCTGAGCAGCATTGTTGAAAGGCAGGGAGGAGATCACCATTGTTGTAAGTGTTGTGGATAATGTGCTCTAAGGTCTTGCCTTCAAGCTCTGTTCCAAGAACATGTATCTTGAGGTTGTCAACGTAAGCTCTGTGACCAGTGGCAGACTCAGCCAGTTTTTTTACTGGGTGCAAAATATCAAAAGTATGGTTTCGAACCCATGACTTCGTTCTATTAGTGAGTGCAAACTTGACCATTGTGTCACTTTAGTTGATTAGTCTAGTGTAAAAAACTAAATTTTTATAGTTTATGTGGTGTCAGCTGACCCCACATCCTTACATGTGGGTCTGCCCTACCTGTGACCAAAAATAACATTTGGCGTGACAGAGCCGGATTTGTGAGCTACAAAAAGCTAATGTACGTTCAAGCAAAGTCCGATGAAGGTAATAGGAGATTGAGAAATCTCGGTTTTGAGAAAAAAAAATCACACACCGCATTTAGCCTTATATTGTATTTTCATACATAATTTTTTTCTTTTTCTTTTTATCAGTAAGGTTTAAGTCAAATAAGGATGGGTGTACACCAATATACACCACATGCCAATAATAATATTTGTCAAAAAGATTGAACTTGATGGTATTTTTGAAAGATGATATCTTTTTACCATTTGATAAATTTTCTCAAAACTATTATTTTCACCTAGTGAAAAATCCGAGATAAATTTATTATGATCATCCCCATATATCGTCACTCAAAGCTCATCAATAAATTACTGAATATAAAAATATTGTATTGTGTTATTTCATATGATGAGAATTACATAGATATAATATAAGTAATAGAGTCACATAATCATATAATAAATTAGAGAATCATAAAAAGAAATCATAGGGAGTAATCAGGGATCTTGATAGATAATTCTCCATAGTATAAATTCTGAAATTCCTTACTCTTTTTACAAAGAGAAGAGCTTCTTGTACACATCAAATTTCTCGGTAGCGCTCAAGTGTGGTTCCTGCTGTAGTTAATATTGCAATATGTATGAGACTATGAGTGAGTTTGTAATCTTAAATATTCATCTTTGTTAATTTTAGAGTAATGTAATAATTAGATGAATGGGATCACCTGAGTGTTTTTAGGGGCTTGGGTTACTTCCTCATTAGGAGGAGCACCACCTAAAGGATCACCGCCTTTCATTTTCACAAGCTTCCTACCTTTGTTTATCTCGACCAACTCGGGGATCTTTGATTTCATCGCATTCATTAAGCTCCCATAAGTTGTAGCATAGCCACTTCTTATGGCTTCAATGAATGTATACGTCATTGCCCCCATCCAATCATCCCCTGACAGTTGCTGCAGTGTACCCAAGTTTCTTTGTGAGGGCTTTTAAAAAGAGTTTTCAAAACGATGGAATGTTCATACGTTAATATATGTTTTGTGAAATTCTTACAAATACTATAAAAATGTTTGAGATTATATTTGACCATTAGTCGGGAATATACCGAAAAGGAAGCCGCGGTCTGGTCATCATCACAGCCCGTGATGGAGAACGCTTCACCGCCTCTCGTACCTTTCAACATTCCTGATTGAGGCCGATCGTCCTCCCAATAATAGTGTCCAAGGCTACAACAAAGGATCAAGAAAAAATGGTTAATGAGTTAAACATAAACATTTACTTATATGTGTGGTTTAATTCATATGTTACAAGGACTATAAACCAACTCTATCTCTTCATTTTTTGTTTTTAGGGGTGTTGTTAGTAAGGATTTAGACGCCCATTTTATAAATGGGTTAGTTATATAGAAAAAATTAAGAAAAATAAATCGGTAATCCATTTATACCAGTGTTTACCCAAATTAACATCTCTAGCTTTTTTAAATTTAATTTTAGATGTTATACCTAATGTGTTTTCCTAACAAAAATGTGTTTCGCTTCAAATATTAGAACCACGATCTATACATATAACAAGAATTAAATGTATCGTACCTGTCCATTCTACAAAGATAGGTCAAATCTAAGACGGTACCACTATGGCAAGCGTCGACGATAGCATGGAGCTTGACTCCATACGGAAGAGTCCATACGCTTGTAGCATCGATCTCGTCGTCCACGATGACACCTGAAGTCTCGTAGTCCATTGGGAGAAGAGTCTCGTCGAAGCCATCTTTCTCGTCGCCGTTCAAGTCCTCCTGGTTGCCGCCGTGACCCGAGAAATGGCAGACGAGGGAATCTCCCGGTTTGCAGCCTTGAACTAGCCAATGCACAGCCACTGTTATATTTTTCTTCGTTGGCCATTTCGATCGGTCCGCTTCTTCTTCTACAAGGTACATTTTGACACTTCTAACATTACTTTTATATGTTTCATGAATTATGGTATTTTACTACTACTATTGTTCTTCCGTATGATATTAACTAAACATTGTAGTATCAAAAACATTGTAATATCAAGAAAATATGAAAAATGTATGAAAATAGTATAATACCGGTGAGCATAAGAATGTAAGATTCGGGGAATCTAAAACTCTTCATCAACATGTCCTTCATGGACAGTGCGTCATTGGTACATCCTTCCAATACGTCATATGTGTTCTTATAAGAAACTCCGACGATCACCGCTGGCTTCTGTCCGTGGACCGGCGGCGGAGGACCCGGCGGCCCATGATTGAGCGGAGACTACGGTAAATAGGACGTGCGATTCAAAGAATAGGCTACATGAATGAACGGAGGGGATGAGCTGGCGAAATTAGGAAGAGGGCTCGCCTGCGCGTTGTTCAAGAGAGGCGGATGTGATTGGGGACGAGGCTCGTGAGCGATGAGAGTGAAGGCGTGGAAAACGGAGCAGCAGATTCGGGTGACTCCGGCAGGGAGTTGAAGCGGCGTACGACAGCTGGAACAGTCCACCAAATGCACGTGAATGAACGGAGGCGTGTAAGTGAAAAGAGGATGAACTGGGGAAATTAGGAAGAGGGCTCGCCGACGCGTTGTTCAAGGGAGGCGGATGGGACTGGGGACGAGGCTCGTGAGTGATGAGAGTAAAGGCGTGGCAAACGGAGCAGCGGATTCGGGTGGCTCCGGCAGGGAGTTGAAGCGGCCTACGACAGCTGGAGCAGTCCACCAGCAACTCCATTCTTTTCTTTTATTCTTCTAAAACCCCTTATATTTGCTAGTGATTTCGAATTTTACCCAAAGTTTCCTGAATTCTGTAGAATTATGCGGAGCAAATCATGAATGATCAAGGGAGGAATTATTACAATTTACAAATTATGCTTTGGAACTTTACTATAGTAAAGAAGAAAATGAATTGGAAATGTAAGAGACGAGCTTAAGGCTTATGTAGTCGTGACTCGTGAAGACTGAGAAAAATCCGAGCTCATGTACGTTCAAGCAAAGTCCGATAAAAGTAATAGGAGACTGAGAAATCTCGGTTTTGAGAAGAAAAATCGCACATCGCATTTGATCTAATAATTTTCATGCATTATTTTTTCTTTTTCTTTTTATCTGTCAGATTTAATTAAAATGATGAATTGACCAATTGAACCATTTTTTTGAACTTAATTAGGTGAGAAGATCTGATACTATTTACAATTGGGTAAGCAAACCATACATTGTTTTGGTCACGATTTTACACCTCAAAATATCTCATATTTACAACTATGCCATTATGATTTTTTTTTCTTTTCCTCCGATTCTATTTTTTTTATTTCTCTCTTTCTTTTATTTTCTTTCCAATTTTAATTATGTTTGATTATAACACAAATAAGTTTTCAAAAAAATTTATAAACAAATTTTTATTATTAAAATTTTTTTTTTGAATCTAACAAAACTCATTTTGTATAGGTATATTTATATTTGTAAACCGTATTTATACACATATTTGTACACTGTATTTATATTTATATACTACTTTATACATAGTATATGTACGTCACTTTTGTATACTATATTTGTACACTCCTTAATATACTATATGTGTACACCACATTTGTATACCATATTTGTACACCATTTTTGTACATTGTTTTTGTACACCATATTTGTACAAAAGTAGTGTAAAAATACAGTGTATATTAACGGTGCATAAATGGTTTACAAAGGTAGTGTACAAAAGTGGTATATAAATATGGTACACAAAATGTACAAATACGGTGTACAAATGTGGTGTATAAAACGGTATACAAATACAGTGTACAAGGTGGTGTACAAAATGATATACAAATATGGTGTACAAACGGTATACGGTGGACAAACCGGTGTACAACAAGGTGATGTACAAAACATTATACAATTACGGTGTACAAACAGTATACAAATACAGTGGACAAACGGTATACGGTAGACAAACAATGTACAACAAAGTAATGTACAATACAGTATCTAATTACGGTGTACAAACGGTATACAAATGCGGTGTACAAAGTGGTATACAAATATGATAGACAAACCGGTGTACAATAAATATGTACACAGACGATGTACACTTAATTATTATGTGTTGTAGTGTACAAGGGTTTTGGTGTACCACTCAGTGGGGGATGTTGAGGTTTCATGTACACCATCTCTTCTTATCACGCACACTATCTCTTATTGTACACTGACTCACATCGTTTACTAATTCGTCTTGTACATTGATCCCTACAGAACATTACCGCTTAATGTATAAGATGATGGTTATGATGGTATCACGCACACTATCTCTTATTGTACACTGACTCGCATCGTTTACTAATTCGTCTTGTACATTGATCCCTACATAACATTACCGCTTAATGTATAAGATGATGGTTATGATGGTATTAGAGATCTTGGTATATGAGATAATAGTCATGTAGACATGGTGTATGTTAGTTTTAGAGGAAAAAAAAATTTAATAGATCCAAAAAAAATATAACAAAAATTGGATTCTTTGGATTCATAAAAAAAATGAAAAATAGAAATTTAATATTACAAGTTTTTAAAATTAAATAACAAAAATAGTAAATGGTTTACGAACGTGACAATATACAACGTTTAAAGATGTTATGGTGTACGAGATATGACACATTCAAGATAATATTTTTCTATTTTGGTGTACAGACATGACAGTGTATAAGATGTTATGGTGTACGGAATATGACAGTATACAAGACATTATGATGTATGAGACGTGATAGTGTACAAGAAATATATAGTGTATGTAACATAATAAAATGAAATTTTGCAAATCCATAAAATATAATAAAGTTGAACTTTATAGAATCACAAAAAAATAGAAATTAATATTTAGTTGTTTCAATTTTTTAATTTGAAATTTGAAAGAAAATCAAAATTTTAGTTTTGAGGAATAAAAAGTAGTTGGAAAATGAAAAAGTTGAGAAGAGAGATGTTGATTTTTAGTTTTAGTTTTCTTTTTCTTTTTATTTTCTTTGTCACATGAGAATATATAGATCACAAATTGTCACGCATTTTATTCTCACATGGGTGTAGAGAGTAAATTTATCATCTGTTTCAGCTATAGTGAGATGACTATTTATCTAATTATAAATAGTAAATGTCTTATCTAGCACAATTAATATCAAAAATGTCCATTCAACCAAATAACTCTAATTAAAATAAGGATGGTTCCGTACACCATATGTCAATAAAAATATTTGTCAAAAATATTGAAATTGATGGTATTTTGAAAGAAGATGTCTTTTTACCATTTGACAAAAAATTTCAAAACTATTATTTTCACTAACGGAAAGGCCGACATAAATATATTATGATCGACCATCCCCATATATCTTCACTCAAAGCTCATCAATAAGGTGATATTATAAAGAGAAGGCCTTCCCGTACACAGCAAATGCCTCGGTAGCACTTAATTGTGGTTCCTGCGGTAGTTAATGTGGCATATAAGTGAGTTTGTAATCTTAAATGTTTATGTTTATTAATTTTAGATGAAAGTAATAATTAATTAGATGAATGGATCCACCTGAGTTTTTTGAGAGGCTTGGTTTACTTCCTCATCAGGAGGAGCAGCGCCTAAAATGAGCAAACCAAGAAGAGTAGTGAGAAGATCACCACCTTCCACTTCCACAAGCTCTCTACCTTTGTTTTTGTCGAAGATCTCGTGAATAGTTGATCTCATCGCATTCATTAAACTCCCATAAGTTGTCCCATGGCCACGTTCTATGGCTTGAATGAATGCATATGTCATTGCCCCCGTCCACGCACCCCCTGACAGTTGCTGCAAATGTACCCAAGTTTCTTTGTGAGGGATTTTTAAAAGAGCTTTCGAAACGAAGGGATGTTCAACGTTTACATATAAAATCTCGGTGAAAAAGATAAAAGATGGATGATTTACGTTTTGTGGAATTGTTAGAAATAAGTAATACTATAAAAAGTTGTTCGAGATCTAGAGAGTATGATCAAAATTCGGGAATATACCGGAGTGTCAGCCGAGGTCTGGTCATCATCGCAGCCTGTGAAGGAGAAGACTTCACCGCCACTCGTACCTTTCCACATTCCTGATGGAGGCCGGTGGTCCTCCCAATCATATTTTCCAAGCCTACAACGAAGGTTTAGGATCAAGAAAAAAATGATACAGAAACATTTACTTATTTGTGGTTAATTCATAGGTTAATGGGATTATAAAATATAATATAAGAACTCCATTGTCTTTTCTTACATTTAGTTTTACATGTTATACTTGATGTGCATGTTTTCCTAACAAAAAACTCCCTTCAAATAGAACCAGAATCTCTAATGTTTCTAAACAAAAATCTTTTGTAAATTTGAAAACAAAACTCTTTTGTAAATTGGAATCGCTGTCAGTTTTGGGGTTTCGTAGTTGTGTCTACAATTTGCAATATTAGTTAACAAAAGTAAATATTTTAATAAACACAAGCACATAAAACAATTCGAGGTCTATCTATGTAATATACTCATAACAAGAATTATAAGGATCGCGTACCTGTCCATTCTACAAAGATAGGGCAAATCTAAGACGGTACCACTATGGCAAGCGTCGACGATGGCATGGAGCTTGACTCCATACGGAAGAGGCCGTACGATTGTAGCATTGATCTCGTCGTCCACGATGACACCTGAAGTCGCGTAGTCCATTGGGAGAAGAGTCTCGTCGAAACCATCGATCTCGTCGCCGTTGTAGTCCTTCTGGTTGTTGCCGTGACCGGAGAAATGGAAGACGAGGGAATCTCCCGGTTTGCAGCCTTCAACTAGCCAATGCATAGCCATTGTTATGTTGTTCTTCGTTGGCAATCTCGATGGGTCCGCTTCTTCTTCTACAACGTACATTTTGACACATATATCATTACTTTTATGTGTGTTCACGAATTATTTTACTACTATATATTGTTCTTCCGTATGATATTAACCAAGTCATGATTAGCCACCAAACATTTTAATATCAAGAAAATGTGAAAAAAATGTATGAAAATAGTATACTACCGGTGAGCATAAGAATGCAAGATTCGGGAAATTGGAAACGCTTCATCAACATGAATTTCATGCACTGTGCGTCATTGATACATCCTTTCAGTTCGGCCTTTGTATTCTTGTAAGATACCCCAACGATCACCGCCCGCTTCGGTCCGTGTACCGGCGGTGGAGGCCCCGGCGGCGCGTGATTGTATGGAGACGGTGCTGACGGCGCGTGGTTGAACAGAGACGGTGCTGACGGCGTGTGATTGAAGTGAGACGGTGCTGGAGGCGCGTGGTTGAACGGAGACGGTGCCGAAGGGGGATAAATGAAAGATGTTGGTGTCGGAATTACCGAAGATGAGCTGGGGAAAGGAAGATGGCTCGCCGGCGCGTGGGAATGGGGACGAGGATCGGGAGCAATGAGAGTGAAGGCGTGGCAAACGGAGCAGCGTATTCGGGTGGCTCCGGCGGGGAGTTGAAGCGGCGTACGACAGCTGGAGCAGTCCACCAGCAACAACATTCTTGCCTTTCTTTTTTTCTTCTAAAACCCCTTATATTTTTTAGCTATTTCGAATTTCACCATAAGTTTCCTGAATGTTGTAGATCAAAGCCTTTTCGTCTCTGATGCGGAGCAAATCATCAACGATCAAGGGCGTAGTTATAACAACTATGCATTGGAACTTTAGATGAAGATGCCAAATAGCCAATGAAGTAAAGAAGAAAATGGACGGACATGTACGAGACGACTTGAAGACTTTTATTGTAGATCAAGTCGTCTCAACTTGCATATAAAACAATGTAGCACAAATTAAGTTGGCAAATGCCAAGGCACTAATTGGAATGTAGTTGACTTTGATTTTGATGAGACTTTCATTTCGAATTATTTTTGTGTTAAAAAATTAAGCTGTATTTTATTCCCATATGGGCCAGGCCCAATTGAGATCCTGTCTGCACTGAAAAAGGTAGTCTCTTTCATTGTCCCTAGGTTTTCGGTTTTCCAGTCTCACTGGTTTCAAACATTTGGAATTTTCCCACTCTTTCTCGACGAAGATCAAGGGGAAGATGGAGAATCACCCGCCCAATAGAGGAATGTGGAATCAAGAGTCGAGTCATGATAGGATTTCTCAAAGCTTCAGGATCGCTAAGCCACTCCTTGACCGGAAAAGGCCACCTGAGAATGCTGCTAATTTCTCCAATCCTTTTCCTCAAAGGTCCCATGCTTTCTTCTTTTTTAATCAATTCGAATTCTTTGTGAAATTGCAGTAAAATTTACAGGATTATCTTGGCTAAGGTTTGATTTTTCTTGTCAAATTTCTGATATCATCATATAGATTAGTGACCACCTTGCTGTTCCATTTGCCCTGCTTTAGGATTTGGTAGTTTGCAATTAGTGTAAGATTTTTGTTTATATTTAGCTCTCATTTAAATCCATCAACATGGCTTCATCAGATTTGATGTGAAACGTGAGATTTCGTGTAAAATTTGATAAATTTCTTTACCTGGTGTTGTAGAAGGAAGGATTCAATGGGTACTGAATCCATTGCTCACCATGGTAGCTTCAATAGAATTCCTCTTATGGAGTTGTCTACGAATACACCGTACAAACGACTTAAATTAGGGTTTGAGTCATCTGATGATGCTTATCCTTGTGGCTTGAGCACCCCTCCTCCTAGGTTTGACCTGGATCAGGAGGTCATAAATGCATTTCAGACTGAGATTTCTGGGGAAGATGGGATTTCATCAGAAGCATTTGTTACTCCCCTGAAAGAGCCAGAAAGGGTTACACTAAGCTATGGTTGCTCTATTTCTTCACTTCTTGATGATGACATTGATGATTCCATTTTGAAAGAGATTGACTTCATCTGTGAACAGTCAGCGGGAAAAATAGCATGTCAAACTCCAAGTACCAAAGATAATAAGAGCAGTGACATAAAGGCCAGCTTAGATTTGACGGCTGTTAAAAAGATTGAGCCAGACTCTGATGTCAAACTGAAGCTCAATGAAGAGACTACCATTGCTGCTGATCCTGCGTTGATCAATTGCATGCCTGATGAGTGTTCAAAATATATCCAGTCTTTAAATGATAGACAGCGTGATGCAGCCTGTAGTGATATTTCAACTCCTTTGATGGTTATTGCTGGTCCTGGAAGTGGAAAGGTTGGTAACTAATAAACTTCTTTTCCTATGAGGCAAGAAATTTTGTGGGTTTTCATGTTATACTGGCAGTGCTAACTATTCCTTTTCCCATTTTAGACTTCCACCATGGTTGGCCGTGTCTTAGTGTTGCTCAATCAGGTACTATCAATAATCGCTGCTGAATGATTTAGCACATCTTCCGTACTTGAGATCTTATATGTGAAATCAGATTTGAAGTTATCTTTAAATTTTAAGTTTTGTGCTCTCTCTAACTTGATAGGGTCTTCAACCATCAAATATCCTTGCAATGACTTTTACTACAGCAGCAACTTCTGAGATGAGAGAACGCATAGGAAAATCTGCTGGAAAGAAAGCAGCGAAAGACATAACAATCAGTACATTCCATTCATTTTCCTTGCAGCTTTGTCGGATGCATGCAGACAAGTAAGTATATGACCTGTGAATTGCTTGGTAAATTTGTAAGATCTTCTTTTGGTGATTAATCTCGAGTCTGAATGTAGGTAGACAACATAAAATGATTGTTTCTCACCTCTGAATTACTTTCTATGTTGTTAAATTGGTGTCTACCGAGCCAGTAAATGGAAGTAATACTTGAAAAGAAGATTAGTTTTTGAATTTTATTCTTGTTAGTATTGTTCTCTGCTTTGCAGGGTAGGTGATTTCACTAATTCTATATTACATGTATTCGTTTGAAGTTATTAGTTACAAAACACTGGTTGACATCTTTAAAGTTATAGATTCATAGGATTCGTGTTCCTTATAGCGTTCTTACTGTCATAGGTTACAACGTACATCTGAATTCTCAGTGTATGGACGTGGGCAACAAAGAAGAGCAATAATTGAAGCAGTGCGTTTATATGAGGAGGAAAAGAAGAATGGAAGCAGGACTTCCGGTGCATGCGAAACTGGGGAAGGTCTAAATGGAGCCGGAGCAGTCTGTCCTGAATATGCCAAGGATCGATCAAAACAATGGCAAAAATATGTGACCCAGGTTGTTAATTCATAGAGAATTGATATAATTTGTTTACTTTATGGTCTATTAATAGTGCGGATATGCTGTCTTTCATACATAATTTGTCTCTTGTCATTAGTTGTTTTTAACTTGTTTCCGCATTTTAGGGAAAGGCTTCCGGTAGAACTCCAGAGGAGTGCCGTAAGATGGGCAATGAGATAAGAGTAAGTCAGCAAGAAATTATTTCTGTTATCTCGACTATGAATTAGCTCATGTGATATGAGTCTGAACTGGTACTGATACAGGCAAAAATTCTTGGAAACTACAACGATATTCTAAAAGCTTGTAATGCTCTGGACTATCATGATTTGATCAGTTGTTCAGTTACCCTGCTCTCTGACTTTCCTGAAGGTAAACCCCTTAGATAATTTTACTGGATTTAAGATTTATGACGCTCAAGATTTCCTTGTGTTTATGTGTATTTTCTGAATTTTGATTGAAGTATTCAAGGAATGTCAAGATACCTGGAAAGCCATCATAGTTGATGAATTCCAAGACACTAGCACAATGCAGTACAAGCTTCTACGAATGCTAGGGTCTCATAATCACATAACTATTGTTGGTGATGATGATCAGGTGCCTTTTTCCAAACAAAACTTACTTATTTTCGCTTGATTATTCAAAACTGGAAATATGATGCATCTTTTCTCGCAGTCCATCTTTGGTTTTAACGGGGCGGACAGTTCAGGATTTGATTCATTTCGCCGAGATTTCCCAAATTACAAAGAGTTATGGCTTCTCCAGGCTGTCATGTTCGATTGAGATCACATATGATTTAGTAGCTCAAGGAACCAAAAAGCTCTCAACACTGAATTGTGGATGCATAAAACATCATACTGCTTCTGATTCAGGTCAGGCTTATAAAAAACTATCGCTCGTCCCGCCATATTGTGGAAGCCGCGTCTGCTATCATAAAAAACAATACAAAGCGGTGCCAGTCAAAAAGCATTTCGTCTGAAAACTCTCAGGGATCGAAGGCAAGTTGAACTTGTCTCTATGAGAAATGGCATCATTTAATCGCTTTAGGCTTAACTTATTTGTGTTTCACCCAGTATAGATTACTGTCAAGGAATGCCATAACGAGGAAGCACAGTGTGCATTTGTCATTGACAAAATAATTGAACTCACTAATGATGGCTCAATGCCTTGTTGTTCCCATGGAGATATTGCCATTCTGTATAGGAGGCAGGTCAGTCCTTTTCTTTTCCTTAATGTCATGTTGTCAGAATGTTAAAAGTTCTTAAAATATTTACTTTCTGTATTGGTAAAAGCTCCTCAACAACATTTTCCGAGTGTGATGATGCTTCGTATCGGCGAGTGTTTAAGGCATTACTTCCTTTTGAGAAAGAAGAAAAGAAAAGGGTTTGTACCAGCTTTTCTCTCAATTTATTTCATTTGCATGATTATCTACGATTTAATTTTTCTTTCTCAGCTTAAGCTATCAGGACATATGCTGTTTGTAATTAGTTTGTTTACCACTGTCTGCAGGTTATAGAACATATTGACAAAATCTCTACTAGTAGAAAATGCAGCTTCATTTCAGCAGCGAGTGATATCTTCGGCGCCAAGATTTCTGGTACCTTCAAGAGGTATTGCTTAATGAAATTCATTAAGAAATAAATATATAATACTGCTTTAGTTTTTATTCCGATGTGAGAATATTGTTTGACCGAGGCTTACTAACTAGGACCTATATACAAATTTTCCCATATAAATGTCTCTGCTTCTATTTTCAGGATAGAATGATAGATATATGTCGTTTTGCTACCCAGATATCGTTTGCATTGTGTATATACAGATTCTAAGAATGGGATGCTGCAAATTATATCCCTTCACAGTCTTGTTATTTTTATTTATGTTTCCTGTAAAGTGTAAAGCTTCTTAGGGTTCAGTTGAATTAATTGTAGGACCCAGCTTACCCAAGGACGCAAAGTGTTGCAAACTCTTGACATGGTAGCAAAGCTGGTTGATAGGGTAAGATATTTGTCTCCCAGTTCTTTAAATACTATGAACACATTTATCATTAGTTGAAGTGGTCATGCTTATTTCAACTTATCACTACTAATCCCTTACATCTTAATTATTTTCAGGAACAATCACTTTCAGCTGTAGTAACATGTGTGGCAAATATGATACCACAGGTAATAAGTTATTCTGTCTTGAGTGATGACATGCTTATAATTATTGCCCTAGACTGTCATCTCCAGAGTCATATATAGAAAAACATGCAGGCAATTTTAAAGTTTGTTTTTTTTTGGCTAAGAAAGGCAGATTTATAAATGCTCTTGATGTCCCCACCGATAATGGACCTTATGCTTGAAAATCCGATCTCATTCTTGAAAGTATAGAACTATATATGTTGTGATTATAGGCTTAAGGTATAACTTTCACTGAAAAATAGTTAACGAACTGGACTTTGCTTTGACGATTTACTGTGTCTTTCCTTACAAACTCTTTGTGCAGTATCATACCCATTTTTTTCTTTTCTTGATCACGCTTACCTGCTCATACTGTTTCAATTTCTAGAAATACCTTCTTGAGCAACGAGCTGTTGTGGATAACGATGGAGGGAAAATGCTTAATGAAGACAACGATCTTAGATCAGTATGTGGCTTTTGCTCTTCAAAAAATTGGATAATCTTTTTTCTGTATGTATGTTTTAAAAATATTTTGGGGAATGATTTCCTGTTATACAGGTACTCCAGTACTTAATGGATGATGTAGCTGGGTTTCTTTCCACCCATTGCACTACAACTGGAGGAGAAGCGGATGCAATCAAAGAAAAGAAAGGCTGCAATCAACTTGATTCATTTATTAACTATATCTCCGAGCGCGAAGCTGAAAATTTTCGTTCAAGAAGACATGACAATGAAAATTCTGTCACATTGACCACCATTCATCAGGTGTTTGTCATTCACTCGAGCCATTCACTCGAGCAATCCACAGTTTGTTATCCATTGGTGTTAGAATTAGCTGCTTCAGTTAGTAATGGAAATTTTGGCTAACATCTCTTGTACGTTTTTATGCGGTCTAAAGGTTTGGAGTGGGGCATAGTTTTCATAGTCAAGGTATATATCATCTCTTTGATTTCTTTGCGGGGTTGTTGGCAGTTATGGACCTAGCATAATATGAAATAAGTTGTTTTCTATAAAATCAGTGAAACAAAAAATTCCTTGGCCTAGTTTGAATCAAAGTTTTGCTAAACAGGCTAATGATAACGAGATTCCCCTATTAAATGAGGCAAACGGCAATGCATCAGAGTGTGGAACATCACTTGAGGTATTGCTCTTCCTTCTCATGAAGTCTTTCATTAACTCTCTATCCACTTCCCACCTCCGCGAACTGTACAAATGTATATTTAACCACACGCTGTTTGTTTAAATTGTAGGAGGAACGTCGCCTTCTATATGTTGCTATGACTCGTGCTCGCAAGAAACTTTTTTTTTTGTACCTGACAGTGGATTCAAACTGGCAGGTTAGTACTACACATGGTTTCCGAATTCGTTCTCTCAAACTTTGTCTGTGACTGATGATCTCCCATCTAGGTGCTCCAACCCTCTCGATTTCTTAAAGAGATTCCGGGCCATCTTCTACAGGTTCAGGTCTCAGTCTATTTGCAACTTATGCATGATAATGTGATAGCACTAACAAGAACTCTGAATAATGTTTTGTAGGGAGACTTGAGCTTAAATGACTGCAAAAAAAGTTCATCAAAATCTTCCGAATAAGACAGAGCAGAGTGTCTTCAGTTTTGGAACAGAAATAAAGCATGAGGAAAGTAAGCTAACAGACAATGATGTGATGAACATTCCAGTAGATGATGTCTCTGAAGAGTCAATAGAAGTAGCATATGCACTCAATGGGAACAACTTCCTTAAGAGGTTACAGGCTTAAAACCAACATAATTATCTAATTTGGCAATCTTTGGTCTGGCTCATCATTCAAAGGTGTAAAATTTTTATCTTCAACAGGTTTGATGTGGAGGTTAGGTCAGTTGTGTCTCACTTATTTCACAACTGGGCTACGAAACAAGCATTTCAGGAGCCAAAGAGACTGATTGACAAGGTGAGTATTGCATACTCTGCAACAGTTCTCGTCTTCTCGATCAACTAATATAATTGCCAAGCAATGTTCTTAGCTTACCTTCATATCAATGTTTTCGTACATGCAGGTAGGGTTTGTGATTGGTGAACGCTTGGCCATCAAGAAGAACAAACACAAGGTTGTATACCTCTCTAATTAAATATGGTCTTGTCTATATATTTTATTCACTATAAACAAACGACACAGTCGTTTTCTTGTTTGGCTACTATAAGTTTATTCACGTAGCTTGATAGTTAAAGCCTACTAAGCCATACTGAATGTTGGGATATGCTTTGGGGACTAACTGGATGATGCGCTATTTTGTTAGGATGTCTTACGAGCACTCAAATCATCATTGACCTCCGAAGAAGCGTTCCAATATGCAGAACATGTAAGCAGATTGTCCGGAAAACCTGTCACACAATAATGAGTTGATAAAAATGAAATCTGAGATTGTGAATTTGTAAATTTCAGGTACTTAGGTGGGAACAGCTTCCTGCAGACACAAGGGCTCATATAGTGCGCGAGAAACAGGTAATAGTTATCTCCTGTTTTGAGAAACCAAGAAGTCATAAGTTATTAACTCACTCCATAAACTTGGAAAATTTTCTGTTTTAGGAACATTTCCAAAAACTGCGAATTGAAAACTCAATGAACACTTCGGAAGCAACGAGTAAACAGGTAAAAACATCGTAGTTTATGTTTTACAATAGTTCAGTCGAGCTTGCATTTTGGTCAATCGAAAATTATACTCATTTTTGTTTTACGTTTTTTTTAATGGTAGATCGCATTTCTGCATAGTCTAGGATGCACGGTGGCCCCAACATCACGTCTCCATGCGTGACGCTTGATCGAACAGTACAAATCACTGTGATATTCTACATGTAATTTATGTGTATAGTATCAATACGTCCATAGGGATTAAACAAAGGAGCCTGGAAATGATCTCGATTTCGTGATCTTGAATATAAAGAGGAAAATGTTTTGGTGGTGAAGCGTATTCTATAGATGTAAAATGTTTTGGTGGTGAAGTGTCCACTTAATGCAAATTCATGTATATGCATTCATGTGGTGTTCCGACCCTTAGCTTCTTAATCTATAACCTTGAACTTGTTAAAACTCACAAAATCAAAAGAAATTGAGAATTTCGGAATTAGTATGGAGCGGTTCTGTAGTACCAAACTTAAATTACTTATGTTTCTGTAACACTAAAAATGTATCACAACATTCATATAAGCATCTGATGCATCATCACCACTGGTTATTATAATACCACATGACCAAGAAAAGACAGAAATGTGATCTACACAGTATTTATTGTATTTTCATGAAACAACTCACTTTTTTTTATGTGCTTGAGTGACGAACTGACAACACTTTCTTAGCCATAGCATCGGATAGGATCATTGCAACCTTTCTCAGCTGATTGTCTTAAACCCATGCGACCACCTTTAGCTAGGTATTGCTGGTGGTAATTTTCTGCTCTGTAGAATTTCGTAGCGGGAAGTATCTCTGTCACAATCTTCTTGTTCAAGATCTTCTGCTGTTTCTCAACGGCTTCACGAGCTAACTTCTCTTGCTCGTCTGTGTAGTAGTATATGCCTGATCGATACTGCGTTCCCACATCATTCCCCTACTCAATCAACACACACACAAAATCAGTATGGTGTAAAGAACCGCAACAACAACACTAGAGAAGCAGAGTAGAAGCATATCGAAAACGGAATTGGCAATGTCACTTGCACTCGAATTTCAAATCAAGAACACAACATAGCCAATTGCAACTGTCTTGAGACTACCAAATGTATGTAGAAACATAAACTTAGGCAGATAGAGAGTTCGTCTAAACATGTGATGCCTCAAATCTAATCTTAGTTATCAATAAACAATTCAGTCCCAAATCCGGAGCAAAAGTAGGGCTCTTTACAGATTCAAATGAAGAAGAAGCGATAAAGTATAGATTTTTGGGGATAAAGCAATCACCTGGCGATTCAAGGTGGTTGGATTATGGCGATCCCAGAAGACATCGAGCAAGCTTTCAAAGCTGCACTCTTTCGGATCATACTGAACCCTAACAACCTCGTTATGCCCCGTCGTGCCTGTACAGACATCCTCGTAACTCGGATTGTGTACGAGCCCATGGCTATACCCAACCTCAGTCTTGGTCACACCAGGAACTCTCTGATAAGCTAGCTCCACTCCCCAGAAGCAACCAGCGCCAAATTGCGCGAATTGCTGACCTGGAGAAGGAACATCATCGTCGGGTCCTTGGGCAATTGCAGCGGAAGACGGGTCGGCTTGGGGACGAGACCCGAAACCGAGCCTGTTAAAGAGGTTGTTCATCGGTGGTTTATATACGGAAATGGGTCGAGAGATTTGTGGGAAAGGGCAAATGGGTTTGGCTCTGGATAGAGGAAGTGCGGCTTTAGAGAGAGAACGGAGAGGTTTAGAGAGAGAAGCGGCGGAGATGAACGGAGGAGAAGCGACGAGGACTTGCATTATCGAAGTGCGACGTGGTGAAATCGGAACTTTAAGAAGCCAATGGATATAATTTGTATCTACAATTTCTTCAACCCGCACGAAACTTCGTTATTTTCCAGAATATTTGCGAAACAAATTAGTCCAATGGCCTAAAAAAGAAACATAAATGGTAGGCCGTTTAGCAGGAATTCATGAAAGGCCCGAACCCATTTTATTAACCAGCCCAATGGTCTGTTTTGGGTTTACGTTCGGTTCAATGCCTATTCCAACGCCACATTCCGATACAGACAGATGAACGAGACATATAACAAACGTGTCCTTAGTTAGACCCCTCTCGTTAACACATGCAAGGGCTGCATGGTGACGCCATCAACACGTGGCGTAAGGCTGCATGATGACGACGCCATTGACACGTTACTTTAGTCCCCTGCCATCATATATGTAAACAATTCATTAACCCCTTACCTATTCCAAAATATAAAGGCGACCCTATCTCTTGAGTATTTTCATTCAATCTCTCCTTTTCTGGTAAACAAGATAAAATGGCGGATACAGCGAGAACCCATCACGATGTTCTCGGCCGAGACCGAGACCAGTACGGGATGATTGGCCGAGACCGAGACCAGTATGGGATGATTGGCCGAGATCGAGACCAGTACGGTTACCAGATGTCTGGCCGACAAGACTACTCCAAGTCTAGGCAGATTGCTAAAGCTGCTACTGCAGTCACCGCTGGTGGATCTCTCCTTGTTCTCTCAGCTCTGACCCTTGTCGGAACAGTCATTGCTTTGACTATTGCCACTCCTCTGCTCGTCATCTTCAGTCCAATCCTAGTCCCTGCTCTCATCACCGTAGCACTGCTAGTTACCGGCTTTCTCTCCTCCGGTGGATTTGGCATTGCTGCTATAACCGTCTTTTCTTGGATCTACAAGTAAGCACACATTTATATATCATCTAACTCCATTTGTATAGTATGTGATTGAGTGCATGTATATATGTTCTCTCATGTGTGTATCTATATATGTAACATGATGCATGCATGGATGTGCGATTGTGAATAGGTATGCAACGGGAGAGCAGCCACAAGGATCAGACAGGCTAGACAGTGCAAGGATGAAGCTGGGATCCAAAGCTCAGGATCTGAAAGACAGAGCTCATTACTACGGACAGCAACAACATACAGGTGTAGGTGGGGAACATGACCGTGACCGTACCCGTGGAACCCAACAGACTTAATTACCATACAGCCATCGTCACAGTCTAGTAACCCCCGATGTTGGGGGGAGTCCAGTTTATGAGAAATAAGGTGTTTACAATTTGATCAGGGGGGATAATAAAGAGCCGATAAATATCGAGTTTCTATCTTTTTGTAATCTTTTCTATGTATGTGTGTTTCCTTTCTTTTTCGCTTATTGTAATTTGTAAACGTTATGTTGTACTTTCTTTGGCTTGTTTGTATGTGGTAAAGTCTATATGGAAAAGGTCTTGTTTCGTGAAACTGATGTTTGATCTTTCTTTTACCTATTTTCGATGTATGTTTAAAATCTCTGATGACTATATTTTTCTTTAAGCATAAAAAGCGTTTTCAAGCTTAAAATTTTAAACACTCTCAAACTGATGCAGTCATTAGTACAATATATATAGAAAAGTAAATTAGATGGCAACCCAAACTTAAAAAAACAGTAGGTTGCTCCATTGGTAACCTGAATTGCCTCTTGATTAATCAAATTAGATTTCAGGGGATATAATACATAGGATTTGGAAGTTTGAAAGACCTTTCAGACATTGCAAAACCCAACAAATCACTCCATTGGTCACCTGAATTGCCTCTGATCCTATACCCTTCTTTCACCTTCTCATCCCTCTTTTCTGACTTGAATATGGTCGCTGTTTTGTGCTTATCATCCAACGATCTGTTGCATTAATCAGAGCAATCCACAACCATGATCATGATCAAGAATTGGATACAAACTTAAAGAGCTACATTGCAATGAAGCTTACGCACGCTTACCTCAGAATAAGCTTGTCCCAGTTATGGAAACCGGCATTGCGCAAGTTTTCGACAGTGATAACTCGGTGGTTCTCACTCCGCCCTGTTAGCAAGAAAACTTTGTAACTCAAATCTTTAACCTTTTGGTAAAGCTTCAAGCTTGGTGCTATTGCAGGTGCCTTCCCTTTCTCCACCCACTAATCGAACTTGGAATAATCAAAAACTTCCACCCTACAAATTCCCAAACAAACGATACTTGTAAATATGTAATTGTATATAAAAAAAAAAACACAGATTCACATTTGACAAACTAGCAAAGAAAAAAGACAGAACACGTATCTCAAATCTTAACTACTCCGACACAGTAAAAGACAAAAAATTATCAAGAAACCAGATTTGTATAGATTAAAGATAAACTACCCACAACCGTGTTCCAAATAATAAGGAAGATTCGACAATAGAGTCTCATCAATATCGAAAATCCAAATATCTTTCTCGTCATTGCTAATTTCGAAGCTGGTGGCGTAAAACTTAGCCTCTTCGGAGACTCTCTCCAAATCGAGGACGTAACCTTCACCCATCAGGTAGTCTTTAACGTAACCGGCGCATTGAACCGGAATGGTTTTCCACGGAGCGAGATTGTTTGTCTCCGCCGCGAATCTCCAGCTCGTGCAATGTAGATTGACATTGTCTTTGACGGTCTTGAGCTGGGTTTCAAAGATTAACGGTCAAGGAAAATACCGCGAGAGGAAACAATGACAAGACAAGGAAAATCACAAAAATCCGCATATTGAATAATAATGTCAGAAATAGAAGGAATTTTGAGGAATCTCTAATGAAAATATAGGAAAACGCAGGGATTCAGGATAAAAGCGTATTCCGAAGAAAAGAAGAAGAGAGAAGGAGAATTTCCATTCTCCAATAATGAGAGATTGGGAATATAGAAACCCTAGAAACAGTAAAACCTTTCCCCCTCAAAGTCCTTTTTTTCAATGGAGAAATGAGGATTGTCGGAGAAAGACTTCTGTTTTCCTTTTCGTTTTGGGCATTGCACGAAGAGCACCAAAAAGGGTAAAGATAAAATAAAATTTTAGGCAATTGTTTCGCGTTCCGATTTGGAGGCAAATTAACGGATGGATCCGAATATTCGTTTAAACGTTGTTAATCAACTCTAGTCTAAAACTATATATATTCTTGTTTTGAATTTTGATGGTATTAGCCTATTACGCTATTAACACAACAAACTATGTTACATATTTTATTATGGTTTTCAATAGTCAAACCATGAACGAACATGGAAACATACCATATTCACCTTTACCTTATAGCTTCATAGGCATGGCCAAAATTTAACCATAACCATATTTTGAACCGTAATCGTATCATATTCAACCGTAACCATATAAAATAATTAAAAACCATAACCGTTAACCGTAAAAATATATTAGTTATAGTTAACTATAACCGCTAATTAACCGTAACCGCATAAAAACTATTGGTTAACCATAAAATTCTAACCGTAACAGTTTTAAAAATTGAACAAAACATATATAAATTCAATTATAGTAATAAATATTAGTTGATATATCATATCTAGCTTTTTTAATAGAGATTTAATTTATTTTTTCAAAAATGTCAAAAATATTAATTTAACCGTATATAACCGTTACCGTTTTAACCGTAACCATTTTAACTGTAACCGTTTTAACCGTTTATTAAATGATTAAGGTTAAGATTAAGCAAAAATTATAACCATACCCGGTGGTTAACTAAGTGTATCCGTGGTCATGCCTATAGCTTCATCACATCAAAGATAACATGCAATTATTTATACGTATTTCTATATACATTTTAGTGTTTCTAACTTAAACCGAACACACAAAAATGTGGATTTTAAATAGAAAACCAAAAATATTATGTAAATTCATTTTTAAATAGCCGGACCAGCCATTTTTCCTTTACGGTATGAGGTTTTTCGTTTAATATATGTTAAGCTTTGATCGTTATTTAAACATTTGTATTTTTAATTTATATTAATAAAATAAGATGACAAAAAAAAAAAAAAAACTCATTCCTAGTTATAGATAGCTCTTCCCAAACATAAAACGTAAAAGAAGAAAATTTTAAAAATAAATTCTACGATACCGTTCTTCAGAATTACAAAGCAAAATCATTTGATAGAAAAACAGATGTGCACAAGGAAGATCTTGCCCTTTATATACTCAGAAAACGCTACAGTTTGGCTTACTGTAGTCTATACGGACCTCCACTCCATGATGGCTGTGTAAAGAGTATAGTTAGGCAAAAGGTTCTTGTTACGTAACGGTGAATTCGTCATCGGCGACGTGTCGTACTCCTCAAGCCATTCCTCTATCGCACGACGGTCATATGTGTATCCGTCAGCTGCAACGCACGGCTCGTTCATCACGCCCTGGATCATATATACACAAAGCTCTCACATTTCCATCACAAACACATTACACAACAACATTGCATTCATCTCTAACCAATTACCTCACTTTCAAGTAACCAATGACGTAGAGAACAAGGTTTATTATGTAGAGTTACCTTAAGTAATGGGCAGATGAAATGAGTGGGAGGTTGTGTCGGCACGCCGGAAAGTGAGTTCCTTGCCTTCTCAGCTAGTTTCTTCAGACTCTCGAGTGCCGGAAGAATCTGATCTTTCAAATCGGGCCTATCTTTCCCGCGTAGCTCTGTACAACACAAAGCCAGGGCGGTCAATTCCCGGGTTTCTTCAACCGGCCAGTTACCAGCTTTCTGATCTAAGATCTTGAGAAACGTATCATTACTATCCATTGAGCTTTCAACGAAATGTGTCAATGCAATAGCCGGTTTTGCTGTGATAAGCTGAAGAAGTATCATTCCAAACGAATACACATCTGATTTCGATGATATCCTTCCCGTGCGTTGATATTCTGGATCGATATAGCATAACGTTCCCACGGGGCTTGTTTGCTTGTATACAGTGAATTTAGTCAATAAAGGATCGACTTGGACCATCGTTGAGAGTCCAACGTCTCCAAGTTTGCTGACAAAGTTGTGATCAAGTAAGATGTTTGCAGGTTTTAGATCACGGTGAATGATCGGTTTAGGCTTTGATTTGTGGAGGAAGACAAGAGCCGCTGCGACTTCCCAAGCTATCCTAAACCGCTCAAACCATGGGAGTGGTGGACTGTTGTTGACCTGGAACAGTCTGTCCTCCAAGCTACCGTTTTCCATGTACTCATAAACTAAAGCTCCTTGCTCCGGGCACGCTCCTAGAAGGAGAACCAAGTGTGGGTGTCGAATCTTGCTCAAGATTTCAAGCTGCAAAAACAGAGAGACCAGAGAGATAAATGAAGCTTCTTAGAAAATATAAGACTTTCCATAAGATTGGAATTTAAGCAAAAGTCAGAAAACTTCCATACCTCTTGTTGGAATTGTTTAGATAGATTATTTTCAGCGGAATGCAAAACTTTGACAGCTGCAGTTGTATGATGCAGATTACACTTGTAAACAGCTCCGTAAGCTCCCATTCCGATCTTCAACTCTTCTGAGAAAGACGAAGTGGCAGCCACAATTTCTTCCCAACTGAAGTGCTGATATTGCAGCTGCGGAGACCCGAGAGTGCCTTCAAGCTTCTCTTTCTCTTTAGCATCACGAGCGGATTTCCTCTCGGCTTCTCTTCTATGCTCTCTTTCTCTCTCTGCTCTTTCTCTCATGCTCTCTGCATCTCTCCTCGCCTTCTCAAGATTCTGCTTTTCCTTTTCTGCTAACTCTCGAGCTTCGTGCTCCTTCAGCTTTAGCTCTTCAAGCTTTATGGCTTCTTCTAACCGACGTTGGTTAAGCTCACCAAGCTGAAACATTTTCAAAACATCATTGAGCACAAACTTTATAGGTTTCATCAAATGCAAAAATAGATGAGATTATGCGGCCTTCACCTTTTGAGAAGCATCATAAGTTTCGGTTTGAGCCACAGCATACATTTCTTGAACGTGTCTAAGCTCAGTTCTCAACTTCTCAATCTCAACGTTTAAGTTTACCTGAACAAAACACTTTCTATTATTCCGATTGACAAGAAAATGTCGAAATAATCGAAAATTAAACTCCATTTCAATACCTGGTTGTCTGTATAAGAGTGTTCACTTAGAGCATCAGACATGTTGGAAGCTTGTTGAGAAGCCCGAGAGTGAGTAGTATCAATCACCATGCCAGTCCAACTAAACCTATTACCAACATTCCCATATTCACGGTTGCTAGAAGAAGAACTCATAGCGTCTTTTCTATCCTCATAATCTCTACGCCGAGGAGTCCAACGTGATGTAGTATCAGTGCTGCTTCTATTGATACTTGAAACATCTTTAGCTTCCTCTGCATCCAAGGACATACACCTGGTTTCATCTGAGCCAACAGAACTCGTTTCCATTGGAACTGATGCTTGTCTTGCAATTGTAGGGAGATGTTGCAATCTCCTGACCGAAAGGGATAGAGCACGAGACTGAGACTCGATCGAACTTGACATCACATCTGTTGATTCTAGAAGACATGGGGTAGCAAAATTAGACGTACACACCATTTCTGATAGAATAATCACACAAATACACTTATGAGTAATAAACCTGAGGTGGGACCAGAAGAACCGCTGGAAGAGTCAGTTCTTTCGCTACCATCATCTCTTATAGTTGCATTTCCGTCTGAGTCTGATGGTCGGACAGATGACAACTTTCCTTTTGAAACAACATAGACTGTACAAAAGTTCGGCATCAAAGCTGATATTGCCGAGCACATATCAGCTTTCCTGAAGTTTTCAAAACAGATTCATTGGTACAAGAAACCAAAATAACAAAAGGTCCAAAGCTAGCAGTAAGGTGGTAATGTACCTTGAGAAAAAACTACGGGATGAGCCTCCAATGACAAGTCTGTCTATTGAATCCCGAGTAACTTCTTCAGCTATCGCGGCTGCTGCGTTATCTGATTCGATAACAAGAACTTTCACTGCAACCTTTCGTAAGGTAATTCAATGAGTTCATGAAATTTTCAGCTTTTGAATTTAGGAAGAGATAACAGCATAAGATATACCAAAGACAATACCTTTCTCCGTTCGAACAATTTTGTGAAAGGTTTAAGCATTTCTTCAGCCTGCCACAGTATTTCCTGTCTATATGCAGTTGCTACATCATCTCGTACCTCGGAAATAGGGATTGCATTTCCCACTTGAGAAGAAGCAAGAAATGGACATTAGGCTTTTATTAGTTACAAGAAAGTCTCAGTTTGGTTTTTACACAGTATTATTCCTGAGTGGAAGAAAGAAACAAGAAATAGGAGTGGAGCTTTACTTGGTGTAGGTACAGAAGTAATCCTTGGATGGATGTGAATTAGCTTGAAGCCAACATTTCCTTCAGGAGCAAATTTTTCGAGCGCCCATTTAACTACATTTTTGCTTTTCCTGCTCCCACTAAGAGCCACAACGACGGTGTGAGATGATGGAGGAGGAGGAGGAGGAGGAGGAAGGGCAAGTTTGTTTGGCGATCTACTCATTGTCTATCCTTTTTGCTTCTTGTTGCTTATACCCTACACACTAGAAGCATTTCAGATAACATGAAAGAAAGGGAAAACCAAACTAAAGCAACATAAAACTTATATAGTCAGTAATTAAACTCAAACTCACATAGTTGGATGTTGAATGTCAATGTTCATTTCATTAAGCAGATATGACGAATGATAACAAAAATATTGACAAATGACAAGATCTTGAATTCAAAGGAGGTAAGCTGAGCATGAGATAATGTTATAGGGTCAATAGTAAAATGTCTCAAGAGACTAATTTGGACGAGCTATGCGTAAGGATCATAAAGCAACACCCAACGACCATAGAAGCTAAAAAGATAGCTTACTGTAAGTTAAATAACTCAACTTACCAACAAAAATGTCAACTTTGAGCACAATGCAAATGCAGAGAATTCGCAAGACTATCATCAATTAAAACATCAACCAAGTCAATCAAAGGGACCATCTTCAGGACATAAAACAAGAAACCCAGAAATGGAACCTACCAGGTAAATAAAGGATGCGACTTTAGTCAATCAAACCCAAAACAGAATTGGGAGAAGCTGCCTCTTAATTCGGCTTTGAGCATCTCGAACTCGGGGAAGAAATGGTGGAAGTTTCCATTTAACAGATAGAACAACAAAAACAAAGAGCAAGCAAAGAAGATGACCCACGTTCGTGCTGCTAATCTCGGATACAATCGATGGGTTCTTATAATCAGAGAATCTTAGAAGGATTTATAATGAAAATAATAAGAAAAAGAGACAAGTTGGTCATATTAATCGTCAAAGGATCAGTCCTGGTATATACTCCAAGAATTTTCTTCATTATCAGAGTGACAGAGACAGTGTGTGTTTAAACAATCAAGTTTTCTCCAATCATATTTATGATTTATCTCTTAATTGGATATTAACTACATTTCTCAACGCCATTATAATATTTGGTTTCCCTTAGTTGCACGCATGATCTATGCCTTCCTCACGTCTTTTTGTCTCCCCTTTTTGCATATGACTAAATGTCAAAACAATTTATCTTATGTGAACAATGAAATAAAATGGGTAAAATTGTATTTCGAAAAAGAAAACAAAAATTGTGTTTCGTCTCACACAGTCACTCACACGTGGCTGCCCGGTTCTCTAAGTGAGTATATTTTAAAATTTGTCAACTTTTTCAAATGTGCGACCAATGACCATGACGTTTTTTTCATGTCGTTTGTTTTGCTTAGTGGGTATGTTTCAAACATTTAATAGCACTTAAACCGTGATCTGGCCGGTTCCATTAAAATGTTGGCTTCCGAAATTTAATCGGTTTGAATTGGTTTTGGCCGAGTTATTGACCATATCGATTTATTTGCGGGTTTGTGGTCTGACCGGTCTAACAATCATTTTTAAAATGTTGGTACTCCTTTTCAGTACGAAATGTCCTTTTTTCTCAAATACGAAATGTCTTCTGACTTTCAAATTGGTTTTGGAGTTTTCATGCTATTGTGTCTAGTATTTGTGTTACTATTGTGTCTAATAGTTGTGTTACTATTGTGTCTTTTGATTTGAACTACCCTCTGGTCAGGTCAATCTGATTGACTTTCCCCCCTTGGAGTTAAAAAAGAAAATAAAAATAAAATATATGCACATATATATTAATTTTAGAGTGAGTTAACAAATGACCCAGATTTGGAAGATAAATTGCTCATTGACCTATATTTGGAAAACTTCTTATGAAAAGACATAAGTACTTTAAAACACATAAGAAGGTAATTTGGCTTTGTTAAAAAGTCTAGTTACTATTATTTATTTTATTTATTTAGTTACTTTTTTCTTCTTGTTTCCAAAATAGTATCTCTCTCTCCTGAAAACATTTTTTCAAATTGAGCTCTGTTTGTTCTTAGGTCGAATCTGGGTTTTTGGGTTTATTTTTTGAGGTTGGGATTTATACTTTGTTCATTTACAGTTTTATTCAAGGTTGATCCATTACAATTTATCTTTTTACTAATTTCAGATCTTTCAATTCTTTTCTAGTATGAATTCATTACATAAAACTAATTTGATTTTTAGTTTGAGATTGTTGTTCAAATGTTGCTTCAGGTATGTAGAATGTTCACTTTAAACGCAAACATATTGTAAAGATTAAAAATTTTGATGTTGAGTTTCTGATGTATCCACGAAGCATTGTCCAGTCGGTGTATTCCATATGGACATATGCTAAATAGACAAAAATCCACCCATTCTATAATGAATATTTAGTCATGACTCTGTGTTGCTGACACAAGAAGGTGAGTGTGTGGTCATTTGCTCGTGGACAAAAGTGCTTTAAATGTTGAGAAAATTATATGTCCAAATGTTTTTAAAGAGGTGTTTTATATTCATGTTGTCACGTCCATTTATAATCGAAAAAGACAAAAAAATGACAAAAAAATAAATGAAAAACCTTTGATCCATGTGATCACATCTATTTATACTAGTTTTTAGGGTAATTAACCGAAAACCAAATCGAAAAAGACAAAAAAATTATGTATGTACCAACCATAGACAACTATTTAGCAAATTGATAAAAACCTAAATGAGAAATGAGAAATTTATATTTTATTTATTTCACATTTAAAAAGATCTTTGTTCATATGCTTTTTGAATACGTGTGTCTATACAAAAATAATCAAATGGTCAAAGAAAAATGGACGATTCACGTCAAACATCGATAATGGATACCAATAGAATTAAATTGTGATTTTATTTTTTATTTTGATATCATATACGGAAAAAAAATTAATTTTATTTTGTAGAACAGAAAACATATACAAAAATAGAAGATGAAGATGTGAGAGAATATAAAAAAGAGAAAAAAATAATATATAAAAAAATATGAGAGAGAATATGTTATTTCATTTCATCTATTGATTTATAACTATAGTGAAGTTGACCCAATGGTGGAGAAAGAAGGAAGAGAAATGACTGAAGTTGTGGATAAAATGATATTGATAAAATATAAACAGTGTAAAAATATAGAAAATAGTGAAAAAAATATAAAATGTAGATTGAAGTGTGATGAATTTTGAAAATTTAGGTTAAAAAGTAATTATCTCTTAATTTTATTATTTATTTTTGCATAATGGACCAAAACTTATTCGAGTTTTTTCTGTTAACCAAAAAAAAATTGATATATTTCCTAAAAATAATATTTCGAACGAAGAAGCCAGAATGTGTGTCCCATGATGATGTACTATATGAATAAGTATGTCTAGGATATTAATTTTAATTCCGTGTTGTTCTTCATTTTTGGGAACTCATAATTCATAAAGTCATCATGACCAAAAAAAGAAGAAGAAGAATCCATGAAGAAAAACTATAATTATAAAGTTTAGAACCATAGTATTTTAATGCATTTAATGCATACGAAAACAGAGTACAAAATGACTAATGGATAAGCGTGTCGTGGAGAAGAAGGACCAAGCAAAGCAAACAAGGAAAGTAATAATATTCTGAAAATCCTTAAAAAAGACATATTTGCATTTATCCACTTCCTCGATCTAATCAAAACTGTTTCAAGTAAAAAAAAAACCTAAGAAATAGCTTAACCCATCAGACCCATTTCTCTTGATTTTTAATTGATACAAGACCAAAAGCCAAACTCACCGAGTAAACGTACGAAACCTGTCGGAAGTTTAAACAATTTGATTGATTATCTCATGTTTGGTGGAGGAAGAGGTCCCATGGGCGGCGGTGGAGGTATGTTACGAGCCGCCGGCCGTGCGATGATGAGGACCGGCGTAGCCAACGGCGGAATTCAAGATCCCTTTGCTTCATCATCGTCGACGTCATCGTCTGCGCCTGGAAACGCCTCTGTTTCGCATGCTCAGAAACTTGGATCTTCTTCTGGGTCGAACAATCTCACGATTTCGGCGGTTTCTGGGTCTCTGTTGAATCTCCCGGTGGCTGCAACCTCCGGATGGAACGGCGGCGCTTTTTCGTTTGTTAATTCTGGTGGTTACGAAGATTTTGAGTGGGTTTCTGAGGAAGAAGATAACTCTCTGTTTGGCTCTGCTCCTTCTGTTGATGAAGTCCAAGATGCTGTTTCTACTCTCCAGCAGTAATCATTTTTCTTCTTCTTTTCTCCGTCCATTTCAAACTCTTTGTGTGTGTTTGTTATTCTTTGGACTATTTGAGCTTTTGAAACTTCTATTAGATGTAGTAATTAATGAAGAGAATTGTCTTGGCTTGATTTAATGTCTTAAAGTTAACCTTTTTTTTCCTGATTAAGATGGAATTGTCTTGATCTGAGGTTATGATTGAAACTTTATCAAACTGTTTTTTTGTGTCCTCGTGTCAATTTTCCCACAGAGTTGTCTTGTAAGCTACTACCTAAATCCTTTAATAATTTCTTATGAGTAAACTGTTTGGCATTTGTTTCTTTCTTGAAGGGTTTTCGATGGTAGTTCATATGCTCATCTAGTTAGAGACAGATACGAGTGCTATCCGGAAAATAGTGGTGGAAACCAGAGCCCCATAGCCACAGGCATGGTTCACCAAGTTCCTTCTTTCGGATCGGATTCAGACTGGATGGAGCCGTCAATACAACTATGCCATTCAAGAACCTTACAGCCTCATGCATATGATCAGGTTTACAATGCTTTTGACCTACTGCGAACCGAACCATCTGTTCAGGTGATCTTTTTCTTCTTGTTTCCTTGATTCTCTAAGCTCAAGTTTCTACTTTCTGCCTTTGGTTTGTTCTTTATTTCTTAAATCCTGAAAAAAACTCCTACTTTAATGTTGAACTCTGTTGAAACTAAAGTGTTCTTGAGCTGGCAAGTCCTCAGGGTCTAAGTTAGATATCCACCTAACAAATATTTGAACTTTTTAGAATTTAGATCAACGAAATTCTTTATCTTTACGTGGCTATCTTTGAATAGAATATAATTCATTTCGTTGTATCGCAAAGGGTACATGAATCAAGGGCTTTTCACATTTTGTGCAGAGAATGGTAATATCATTGTCTTCAGATAAAGCAGTTTGGGAGGCGGTGATGAACAATGACGTGGTGAAAGAGATTAGGGACTTGTACAACAATGGCATATGTCAAGGTATAGGCAGAATCAATTGATCAATCTAAGTCTTTCATTTTGACAGACTTCTCAGGGCTCTCATTACCAAGTTCTGTCTTTCTATTTTTCTTATAACAGATGTTGAGGAGAGTTCAGATGAGACTTCCGGAGAGAATAACTCAGTAATGGATTTCATAAAGTGGGTATTTGACAACACAATGGTTAAGGCCACGGAAGTGTTTGTGAAAATAACAAAGGTTGTGACCGAGCTCTTCAATACTTACTATGATGATGGTGTTAACAACAAAGGGAAAGATGCCAAATTCAACAATTGGCTCGAGGAAAGGCTGACGACTTCGGTTCTGCTCTCCATTGTGGTCCTGCTGGTCGTGATGGTTTCCCGAGCTTGCAACAAGTCTTGATCGTTTCAAATTTGTCGACAATACATTTAGTCGCCGTCTCTTGGATACTGCTTGTTTTAGCTTTTTTTTTCAGGTCATCATAATGTAGTTTGTTTGATAACCTGTGGTTTTGTACTCCATTGTTAACATTTTAGAAGATTTACTCGGTTGCGTTTTCTAGAATAAGAACTCTTGAGTGTTTCAAAATGTTGACAGAGTTTTTGTTTACCCCAATTACTGAATCTCATAACACAAAAGAAGACACCAATACCATTTTGTACGATCTTGGTTAAAGATTAGTTTGTAGTTACAGAATCTAAGAGGACCATACTACTCTTTTCACATCCTTCTACGAACAGAACCGGCTATGTCCAGAACACCCTTCACTTGTTTGTTTCCATGTCTGTAGCAGAGTTCAAAAGAGACTCAACATCAGGCGTAACAGTTACAAACTTCGCTGAAGAACCAATACGACAGCAGCTCCTCCCTTTGGTATCTATTGCTGCCACGTCATTATGAAATTTTGCATTTGGACCTGGCAAGACCTGTGGATATATGTAAAGGACCGAGAGTCAAAGAGATGAAGAAGAGCTACACGAAGAGTTGGTTCATACACAGCTTTGGATATAAAGAATTGGTGAAAGAAGCATGGTTCCTCTGACTCTGCCAAGGTTAAAATGATGAGACAAAATGACTTACATCAAAGAGGACATCTCCAAGTTTCAACTTGACAGCACCGCTCTTGTAAACTTGCATTTTGCCCATGAAACCCTCTGGTAAACCTTCAAAAGGATTGCTTCTCTTTGAACTATACTCTGGTATCAATCTCTTGGTGTTTGCTCCTGTCAACTTCTTCTTTACAGGAAGACTTTCCGGAATCTTAAAGAAAAACATCTGCTTTTTGCAGTGTTGCTCCTGCAAGTAAATACAATCAGTCAAACTCAGGGAAGAGTTTCACATCTCTGTCAATACCAATTATTTTACAAGTTTATTACCAATGTCAGACCGAGTTCTTCTGCTGAGTTGATGGTATTCTCCTCATAGTCACGGTGTTTAGCCAGCTCCCCAAATTCTTCCTGGTCAAGAAGTTCTAACAACACAAGAGATGTAGTCATTTACAGAGAAACAACATTCACACATCTGAATATTGAGATTCACATAAACCATATGGTTGCCATAAAGCTATTACAAAGCAGTGAGCGAACATACCTGGATCACCAGAGTTGGGCTTTCTCAAAGGAAGAACAGTAGGATAGTAGGAGTTTCCATAATCCTAGCACATAAAATGAGCCAAACCTTATGTCATATAAATCAACACAAGAGAAACTGGGAGAGGGAAATCAAGATCTATCTGAAGAATTCTAGTTACCCAAGGTCCAACGTAGTCTTCCTTGGTTCTTGTAACCACATTATGAACCTCTTCTCCATCTTCTCGAGCAGTAGCAGGCGAAACAGTAGGAAGAATATCAGCAGAAGAAGAGGGCTTAACATCAGAACCGCGCTTGTCATCTTCTTTAGGAACCCCAAATGACCTTATTGCAAGTGACGAGAAGTCGTGTTGGAATGCAACTTCAGAGGAAGAAGCTGCAAAATTTCAACTTTTCAAGAACAATACACACCACAACCTTCCTCATCAATGGTTCTCAGATAAACTCATTTACAGAAATGAGATCAATCACAGCACGAAAATGAAGAATGTGAATACATATATTACCTTTTGTTTCGGTTTTGGGTCTCCTATGGCCGATCTGCAACAACAACAACACAAGAAAGTTAGGTTTCAACTTTGAGCATTTGGATGAAAAGACAAAGATAACAGCTAAGCTAGTTAGAGGCTAGAATTTACATGTTTCATGGTTGAAACTAAACCTCTAATCCACTGAAAAATCTTGGAAAAGAACTTAGTTAAATTGATGCAACTAACCAAAGCAGATATTTCTATCAGAAATAGTCGAGCTCAAAACAAAATGAAAATTCCATCTTAGCTAAAGATGAGGAAAACTCACCGTTTTGGTATTAGAGGTGTATGTAAGTAGTGTATAAATATCATAATCTAATGTATAAGATTTTAATTATTTAAATCAGGGAAATTACGGTTAGACTAAAGACTGTTAGTTAAAAATTTCCATGAAATAAATAGGAAAGAAAATACAGATAGCAAGATTTGAGAAAAGAGACGACTACATACGCCGATACGTTTGGCTATCCGCTGAGCTGCTTTTGTATTCTCTTCCTCATCCTCAGCTTTGCTGTGTTCAGTGGAGTATTTAAACTTTTCAAATGTCAATGCAAATATAGGTTTATTTACGCATAAACAAGAACGGATCGGAAAATTAATTACGTGTTAGTCGGAGCGATCGGCCGGCTAGAAGGCGTCGGAAGTTTTGGTTGAAACCTTCGCTGCCGAGAAATGAAGCGGAGAAGGTCAGTAAAACGAAATTTTCGAGGTTTGAGATGAAATTACTAAGGGGAAGGAGAAGATGGGATCAGTAGAAGTTACCTTGGACTTTCGGGGAACCTGGGAGCCTGAATCCATGGCAGTCGTCCGCCGGCAAGAGATTCGGAAACGGGGAAAAAAAAATTTGGGGATTTGGGAAATTAGAAGAATCGAACTCGAGTCCTTGGCTTTTCTGCAATTGAGAATTCCCAAGCGACCTAGTACCTCTTCATCATTGTCAAATCAAAGTTTATATCTATATCTTTTGGCATTACTAAAATATAATTTAATTTATAAACAAGTTAGGGAGAAGTTGATAGAGTAAACATATAAATTTGGCTTGCATTTACGTGAAGACATATATCAAATTTTTAATTCATGAAATCATGACATATGTCACAAATAATTATGATTTTGTCACGTGTTAAATTCATAGTTTATCTAATCAATAATTAAAATTAAGAAATATTTTTTTAAAAAAATCAATAATTTGTTAATTTATCTAATCAATAATTAAAATTAAGAAATAAATTTAAAACAAATACAAAAATAAAAAATAAAACCATATCTTAACGAGAAAAGGAAATCAAGTATTTGTTAATATATCTAATCAATAATTAAAATTCAGAAATAATTAAAACCAACCCCCAAAAAAAAACTACCATAAAGGAAAAAAACCAAAACAAAGTTAACTTATCTAATTAATAATTAATAATTAATAAGTTTAAAAAGAAAAAAACTAATAATTTGTTAATTTATCTAATAATTAAAATTAAAAAATAAATTTAACACAAATACAAAAAAAGAAAATAAAACCACATCTTTATGAAAAAAGAAAATTAAGTATTTGTTAATTTAAATAACTTTAAAACAAAAAATATAACCATAATTTAACAAAAAAGGAAATTAAGTATTTGTTAATTTATCTAATCATCAATTAAAATTCAGAAATAAATAAAACCAACCCCAAAAAAAAAACATGCCGTAAAGGAAAAAAAAATAATAGTTAACTTATCTAATTAATAATTAATTTAAAAAAAAAAGTAAATTAATGCCCTAAAAAAAACAACCGACAGTTTTTACTATTAAACAAATTTCACCATTTTCTCTTCCATCAAAACTTTTACAAACAAGAAAAAAACCTAGCACCCAAAATTTTCTCATCAAAGTTTTATCTTTATTATGGCTATTACTAAAAGACTAAAAATTATTTGACATTAGATCAATTAGATCGCAAGCGTATCTATTGTAAGATTCATGCTATAGTACCTCATATTCACAAGTGGAAATACAAAAACTTCAAAAAAGATAACAAACTCATAGGCATGAACTTACTATTACTTGATGAGAATGTTAGTATATTTTCTTGCTTACCATGCATTATTCTTTTAACTAATTATTACAATTAATCATTATTCATTATATGTCTAACTACAATTTTATTATGCCTATCACTAAAACTTATTTGACATTAGATCAATTAGATCGTAAACATATCTATTGTAATTTTCATGCTATAGTACGTTCTTTGCAAGTGAAAATTTAGAAACTTCGAAAAAGATAATGAACTTATCGGAATCAATTTTCTATTACTTGATGAGAAAGTTGGTATATTTTCTTCCTTACCATGCATCATTTTTTTAATATTTATTTAAATTAATAATTATTCATTATATGTCTAACTATAATTTCTATTATTCTACATAGGACAATACAATAGAATGAACTATGCATCATCTTCTTCTCATAAAATTTGGAAATCAATTATGTGAAGGAAATCTTATTGAAATTAGCAATTTTATTGTGCAAGATTGCAATAAAAACTACAAAGTTTTAGATCAGAAGTTCCTCATGAGAGCATAGCCGTCGGTCACTTGATCCAATTTTTCAAATCTCACACTAGGGCTGGGCGTTTTGTTATGGTTCAGGTCCATCAGGTTTAAAAGTCTATGATCTATTCGGGTATTTATAATTTTTGTTTCTATTCCATCTGGGTTGGAGTCAGTTTCACATACATAAAATATCAGGCAAAATGAATTAAAATTAGTTAAATTTAAATAAGGTTTTATTGAATTTTTACAAATATAACTAAGAATTTTCAAATATTTTGGTTACTTTGGATATTTTGTTTAGTTTGGTCTAAAAATAATTGATATTTTTGGGTTTATAGTTACAGGATAATTTGGTTATATCAAGTTTATTTATTATTAATTTTTTGGGTATATAGTTGTATTTTGAGTATTATCCATTCGGTTGTCAGTTCAGTTTTTCGGATATAGGAATCTAAGACCTTCGGGTTTTTGTCGGTTTGGTTTCATTTTCGGATTGGATTCAGTTCGGTTCTTTGATTCCCGGTATTTTTCAAAACCTATCTTACACCGGTGATCGAACAAACAAACAACAAGGTGGAACCAAAAACTAATTGACGTGGTATAAATTTTTAATATATTATTAATAAAATTGTAATATAGAAAGTTAAATAATTTTATTTTTGTAAAAAATAAACTTATCTAAATAAATATTTACTCTAATAAAACATGTTTTTTACTTTTTTCCTACAATAATTTAAGATATTTTATTAATTAAATTTCTTTTATTTTTTAAGTTTAGAAACTCGTCCATTGGATGAGTCCTAATCTAATAATTAATAAAAATGGGATTTGTTGGTGAGAAGTCTGTACATGATTGGATAAATCTTTTTTAGATTTTATGTCTTACTTTTCTTAAAGTATATTTTGATTAAAGTTATTAGTACATATAGGAATTGCATTGGGAAATTTTTAATGTATACGTATTGGTGTTAGCTAGCATTCAATGATCACATTTATCACACTACACGTACATATATACTTTTATCTCTCAAGTATAGAGAGTTCTTGCAGCGACAATCCAGTTTGCAAAATGTGTAATGTAATTGTAATTAATATTTAGATACATATCCCAACTTTTAGGCTATTAGGGGACATTATTATAAATTTAGCAAAGATTTTCTCTGTTCTTCGTTCTTCTGGAGAAAATGTACCTCCAAGCTACTCTCGTTCGCCTGTTAAAACCAAGATTTCACCACTTTAGCCTTTGGAGCTTCCAAATCCAAATTGAACAAAAGAAAAAAAATATCATTTGAATAAAACGAACCGGTCAAATATGTATAGTGAAAGGAGTATTGATTTACCGCAAGGAGAGGAACTAAGAGAAGGCTCTTCTCCATTTCTTCAAAATATAACAATTCTTGTTTGAACATGCTGAGCAATTCTGTCACTTCATATAGGATTATTTCAACCTGCTGATATTTAATCACCCAAACATTCTTAAATTAATTTCTTATATATCCATATCAAAAAAGAATTAAAAACTAGAAGAAAGTAAATAAAGGGTTAAATTGGAATTACTTGAGGGAGAAACTTGGTGATGATGTCTTCGATCTCGTCCATGACTTCTATAGCTGTGACCATTTCGTCATGTATGGACACCACATCTATCTGCAACTTCCAAATTATTATTTTTCGTTATGTATTAACAAAACGTTAGAAATAATTATAATAAATTGTCTTCCCGAAGAAAGGAAAATAAAAGTCTAACCGCTGCACCATGTAGAAGGGGTAAACGGACAGACAAAGAGTGTAGTTTTCGAGTTACTTTGCTCAAAGCTTCTAAATTTTTGGCGTCCAATTTTGACCACTCATTGAGTAAAGGCATTTGGAGACTAAGAACTTGACGCAGTTTAATTTCTTGACGGAGCCTTTGAACTTCTATCAAATTTTCCACAACGTAGTTCCTCATTTTGTATATCCTAAGCCAAACCCAAAACAACTGATCCTAAAACCATCACAAAAAGCAGATTAGGAAAAAGAAAAAAAAACTTAAGGTTAAGGTCAAAAAATTTGAATTTTATAAATATTGTCATAATGTATATAGTTTTGTACCTCAACGTTGATCTTAAGGTTAGCCATAGTGGCTTCAGTTCTTGCGTTAACAAATCTCCATTGAAGTAATCTGTTTTGGAAGACCCTAAACCGGTGATAATCCTCCTCTTGAACCGGAGATACTTTCTTCTGCGCCCTAAAGTACTTCAAAACTCCGGCCACCGCTCCACCGCCACCACTTCTAATCTTGGCCACGCTTACCGGTGACTCAGGCGGTGTCATGCACATTGAAGTCGCCGGAGCTGAGCTGGACAGAGACGTCTTCATCGTGGAAACTCTCCCAGGAGACAACGCCCACGCCGATGGTGAACTCCCTCCCGGTTTTACGCCTTTCAATGAAACGTTATTACGAGGACTGCCACGCTTACGTTGCTCCAAGTACTGAGCAAACGCCTCTCTGCTTCTACCGTTGTTCATCTCGTGAGATCTTGACGCGCTGTTTCTTGCCGGGATTATATTCTCGCCGTATTTTGGGTTGGATCCGGTGGCCGGTCTGGATGATCTTGTTGTGGAATGTGATCTACTTATCATCACTCGTTTGCTTGTATTGGAAGGCGACGAGGAAGAAGAGGAGGAAGTAGAAGACGAATATGAAGCATTTAAAGATACTGGGAGGGAGATCGCTGAAGATATACTCCGGCTCCGGTCAATATTCGGTGAAGGAGGCCGGAGTCTGCGACCATTGGTGGTGGTTGCCATTTTCTGTATGCTTCTTCTTTAATATTTTGACGGTTAACGAAATTTTTTTATGCCAGAACTATATGCTTGAAGAAATCGTCGAGTCTAAATACACTGGTTTGTACAGTAGTAATGATATATAATATAGTTATTTAATCTGTTTGATAACGCTTGGGGAATTGTAGGAGTTGACAGCACGTAGAGGCAGGTAAGAACACTGAGACCATAGTTTATTCGTCATCTTCACATAGGTCTTTTACAAATAAACTAATATTAAAATTTAAAATATTTTGATCTTGGTGTCATTTTAAAGACATCCACAAAAATATGTGCAATATGGATATTCTTAGAGCAACAACATTGGTGAAAGACTCTCATCAATATAATATTATTATTTTTACTGCACTATTTTGTTAGAATTTTATCATGATTTTCAAACATCCATTAAGTCTCTCATCAATTTAATATTTATTTTTAATCTAATTTTATATTTTAATAGTTTTACTTGAATATTTATTTTAAATATAATCTTACATTGAAATATCTGTAATTAATATTTTTAAATCATACTAAATTTCAGAATTTTTTTTATTAGCTAAAATAGTTTTAAATAAATATTATTATAATTTAACTAATATTAATTAAAAATAATATTAAACTTAAACTTATGCATAGTGGAATTTGTTAGATAGATAAATTTATTTTATGATTTATAAAAAAAAGTTTTTAAAAATATTAACATATAAACTATTTAATTAAGTTTTAAAACTATTATAGATTAGATTTATGAGAATAAAATCTGAACCAATTGTGAACTGCCATGTGTCACAGATAAGGGGTTCTCATAATGGTGTCAAAGTTCTCTATGAGAGACTCCCACTAATGTTGCTCTTATGCATATAAGACCATCTCTATCAATTAAGATACGACAAGAGTATCTTAAAAATAAAATAATATTATTTTGTTTTTAAATTAAAGTTTAATTCATAAAAATAAAATGACCATAAAATTAAAGTAAGTGGTTAGAAATTCTTTTCCATCGGTTCTTATGTCTCTTATTTAAGAAACGATTCTAATCATTTCTCCATCTTTTTAAATATTTTCTATTTTTTTAATAGTTAGAACCCTAGTTAGCACCGTTCGATAGATCTGCTCGTGTATCTACGCGCGTAATTGAATATTTATAAATTAGAATGTATATATTTACAAAAAGGGGTTATGATATAATGTATAATGTCAAAGCATACGAAGGTCAGCTTAGCTAGAGACACGTCGTCTCTTTATCTTTCGACTAAACAAGATGGTTTAATATAAAATCCTTAGGGCATTTCCAAGGGATGATGGTCTTAAGAAATTTTTTTTTTCTTTTTGTTTTAGTTGAAAAAGAAAAAAACTTAAATAATTAATTTTTTTTTGTCGTGACGAATCACGTCGCAACACGTGACAATTTTTGTTAACACGGAAAACACCAATTTTAGATACTTTTGCAGGCCCTACCCTTTAAGACATCTAAATAATTGTGGGTTAAAGATGGTCTAAGATCCAATTCAAAACGGCCTCATGATATCTAGTCTAAGTTGAATAAAATAAACCTTTTGATAGCGTCAAACCCTTTAGGCTTTACATTTATTTTGTTTGGTCAACTAAACTCTGTAGTCTTTACTCTTTACCAAAAAAACAAAAACAAAAAACGTCAAACTCTTAACCCCAAGGTCCTCGACACCAAGTCACCAATATGCATTTGCCTTCTCCAATATTCGAATAATTTTTGGTTTTGTTAGCAATTTCCATCTGAAAATTTGCCTAACCGGATCTTCCCACGTTCGGTGGTTGGTGGCCGCCTGCTGAAGTAGTCGAGTCGACCTTTTTAATTCATGTTTTATCTAACCCGTTGACCCATAAATTTAGTAATATGGGCCCAAGTTTGATGGGCCGTTAATGAACAAGATATACTTAATATTTATTTCACTTAGCTTGGGAACCACGGATCTCTAGAACCATCCGGAGAAATATTCGTGTCTCCAGAACATTCACTCACCTGATAATATCCACTTTCAAGCTTATATACAAGCTCCTCTGTCTCCATTTTCGCCACACACTACTGAGAAAAACACTACACTCTCTGTTAACCCTCTCAAAACGCTTCCCATTTCTTCTACACATGGCGTCTTATCTCGCTATTAAGAGACTTCTTTCTTTCACCGTCGTTCCTTGTTCCCGTAGCGTTCTTCGTCCAGCTATTTCCTCTCGCCTCCTCAACACCAACGCTGTGAGGAGCTACGAAGACGGCGACGGCATTGATTTAGAACGCCGCTCAGATCGCTCTGTTTCTCGCCGCCGTGATGATTTCTTCCCAGGTACTCTCACTCGACACCTAAATTGTTTCAGATTCCCTCCAATCTATACCTTTGTCTAATCATTATAAAATATTAGCTAACATTGAGCTGAAATTTTTGACATGGTTTTGGTGATTTTGTGTAGACGTGTTTGATCCGTTTTCGTCAACGAGGAGCGTAAGTCAAGTGCTGAATCTAATGGACCAGTTGATGGAAAATCCTCTGATATCAGCGACGCGAGGCTTGGGAGCTTCAGGAGTTAGACGAGGTTGGGATATAAAAGAGAAAGACGATGCGCTGCACTTGAGAATCGACATGCCTGGACTGAGCAGAGAGGATGTGAAGCTGGCTTTGGAGCAGGACACTCTAGTGATTAGAGGAGAAGGGAAAGATGAGGACGGTGCTGGAGAGAGCGGTAATCGGAGATTCACAAGCCGGATTGGATTGCCGGAGAAGATTTACAAGGTCGATGAGATTTAGGCGGAGATGAAGAACGGAGTGTTGAAAGTTGTGATTCCGAAGATGAAAGAAGAAGAGCGTAATGATGTCCGCCAGATCCAAGTCAACTAGACGTCGTCGTTTCTGTCATGTTTTGTTTTGGTTTTGTTTAATAGATGTTTGAATAAAGAAGTGTGTTCTTGAGTCATGCATGGTCTCTAAAGATGTTTCTTGAAACTGTGGGCTTTGTCGTACTTCGATCAAGATTTGCAACAACGGTAAATTAAATCAGTCACAAATTAAACTCTCCAAAATCAAATATTTCCTGTTATATATTTCGAGAAGAACAAAACTTTTGAAAAATAATTGAATTTTTTTTCCTAAGAGCCAAATATTTTTATAAGACGGATTTTGAGATTGCGGTTCTCGACTGACTGGTCTCTTAAAACCCGTAAAATATCGAAGCCCGTCAGGATTAATTGGAGTGGACTAGCACATTGGACAGCCCAACTTGAATGAATCGGTACACGAATACAATGAAAAAGGAACAAAATTAAAGAAAATACAGAACCCTAGTTCGAAAAGAACAAAAACAAAACCTTTACATAAAAACCTAAGAGCAAGCAAATCCATCGACGGCGATTGCAAAACAGAAGAAAAAGTCTTACAGCCCCACAGATCTCTCCTACTTGTGTTCGATGGCACCGAAGAAGCCGGAAGTAATCGATAACCCTCCTGTTGGATCTTCAAGCGAAGAAGAAGAAGGATCATCTGGTTCATCTGGAGAAGAATCTGAGTCTTCTGCTGAAGATTCTAAGAAAGAAGCTTCTTCTAAGAAGCTTGAATCTGACTCTGAAGGCGAATCTGAATCAGAATCAGATTCCAATAACGAGCCTTTGAATTTGAAGAAGCAGCCTGTTGTGACCAAATCTGTATGTGCTGTGTCTGTTCCGGAGAGCTCTAATGCGAAGCGTCCTTTGAAGGAAGCTGATGATGGTGAGGCTAAGAAGAAGCTGAAGACGTCGACGACTGAGGTGAGGAAGATTTCTGGAGATGAAGCTAAGAAGATGTTTCAGAGATTGTTCAGTGAGGCTGATGAAATTGCTCTGCTTCAAGGTGTTCTTGATTTCACTTCTACCAAAGGAGATCCTTCTGAGGAAAGTGATGCTTTTTGTATCTATGTGAAGAAATTGATTGATTTCAATGCTACCAAAGTCCAAATTCAAACCAAACTTCAGAGATTGAAGAAGAAGTTTACAAATACTGTGAAGAAGTCTCTTAAGAAAGGAAAGAATGAAGATGAGATTAAGTTTGCTAAAGATCTTGACCAAAAAAGCTTTGATTTGTCGAGAAAGATTTGGGGAAACAATGGTGTTTTGGCTTCTAAATCAAGGAAGAAGCTTGGAGGAACCTCGAAAGAGATGAAGTTAGTGCCTCACTCGACGCCTAAGAAGCAAGAAGAAACGAAAATGCCGGAAAGAACAGAGATAAAAGTTGTGAACACTCGTCCCTCCATTGCTAGAGAAATAGCATCGTTCTTTAATTTAGAGAATGCGAGTGTTTGTGGTTTGGATGAATCCACAATAGTTGCGGCTTGGGAAAAGGTTGGTGATGGAGCAAAGAAGAAAGAAATGGAGGAGAAATGGAATAAGCTAAAGGCAATGCAGGTTGAGCTATGTATACAGAGGACTGCACTCGTGGCTGAAACTGCAAAGATGATATTCAAAGCTAATAAATAAACCCTGAGTGGTTTGTCTTTACTCTTAAGTATCCGTTTCGAGACTTTGTTTATGTTACATTTTAGCTTGTGGAAGTAAGCTTGTCGTAAGTCTTTGTTAATGTCTTTCCTTATGACCCTATGTTGGATGCTTTGTTTGGGGTATAAGACCCTTTGATTATTATGTACTTCTCTTGTTTGGTTTCTAAGAGATTAGCCTGAAAATGGAATGGTCATAGTAGTTTCTGTTCTGAGTCAGATCTCGCCAGAGCAAAATCAACTCCATCCATATTAGTTTTAGTGAAAAGTTTTTTCAACTCCCATTAAAACTGTAAATAATTTGTGATAGAATTCTAATCTGTTTTCCTCTAGTTACATAAATGGATTGAGAGTCTTTCATAAAAGGAAACGGAAATGAAGGTTTCAGATGATGTTCTACATTAATGCAGTCAAAATTGCTGCTTTCCGAAACAAGCAAAGCAGAGTCGCATTTGTTTCTGGTTACAGTTGTGAAATGAGAATTATGTCGATCTCGGACTAAAAATGACTATTATCTTCCTAACTTTGACGTTGTTGAGGATCACAGAGATTTTATCAAATTCAATGAGTGTCTATCACTAAGATCACTTTCTCTGCATGAACATAGAACAATCATGTAAAGCTTTCACCAAACATCATCTCTCAATCAAGCAGAAAATACGAGCTCTCAAGTCATTGGAAATTCCAAATTATTTTCACTTAAAACTTCAGAAGCCTTCTCCTAAAGTTCTCACAGCCCAAAAGCAAAAAAAAAAACAAAAGTTCAACTTCATCAAATGAACTATTTAACATTGGCTATGATTAATCATCTAGTACTGTCTATTGTTGATTGTTGTTATGCATACCTTTTCAGAGATATTGTTCTCTGGATTAAGTGGAAAAGATCCAAGTTACATTTTTTTTTAATTACATTGATGCAATTACCTAATCCAAATCATCAAATCACTTCTTCAGATGCAGGTAGCCACAGAGTCTATCTTTTAAGTGTGCTTGTGCCTACGCATGGAAAACTTGATTACATAACTTACATTACAAAGTAAATGGTGTAGACAATCATGTCATTTTGTGAATCGAATGCTCGCATTATAAAATGCTTATAAGTTAAAAAAAACTTAATTTGCTTGACATTTCTATAAATTTATTAGTTGACATCTTCCTAAGAACAAGAGAAAAATGAATTTGGACACTATAATGAAGTACCATCCCGAAGAATGTTATTCATAGTTCTGTAGATATATTAAACAATAAATGAGTTGAATTTTTTTTGGATGAAGAGATGAATTGGAGGAGTCGTAGATTTTAATGTTATTACGTGCCGCCGGCACAAACGACAGACCTGACGCCGACTTGCTACTTCACATAAACTATTCTTAAATAATTCCACATGATATGAATCTATGATATCGTCCTCTTCAGTTTGATTTGTTTCTAGTTTTTTTTTTCGATTTGTTAGTTGTATACAGCAAATATGAGTTTAATAATGAGCCACTTTCGCCTTCTCTAAGTAGTGATTATTTTCTTCCTCCATGCTTCTCCAACCATTGAAGTTGCAGAGAACGGAGAGCGAGAGAGACACTTTTTTCTCATCTCTCTTCAAATTTCAAAGGTGATCCAAATTCTTGCTTTATTCAGTATTCTCTGTTTTAGTTTTCTGTAAAATTGTGTTCTACTTGTTTGCAAGATATTAAGGTTTCTTTTTTCACAAGTAACAGATAAATACGATCAAGAGACTATAAAACTCAAATCTTTGCTCTGCTTTCAGGTTTTGACGGCGTAAGGATTTGCTAAAGAGATGGCGTCATGGACTTCATCCCAGTTTCTGTATGAAGAAACCAAGCCATGTGGTATTCAGTTCTTGGAACGGTTTAAGCGTTCAGGAAGACTCTCATTCAAGCAATACCAAGCCCTTGTCTTCATCTTGACGTTTGTCGCCTACATCGCCTTCCATGCTGCCCGAAAGCCTAATAGCATTGTCAAGGGAACCCTTTCCGCATCAACAATAAAAGGTGGTTGGGCTCCCTTTGATGGACCTGATGGACCAGCCTTGCTTGGACAGATCGACTTGGCTTTCCTCTCTGTCTATGCGGTTGGGATGTTTGTAGCAGGTCATTTGGGAGATCGTTTGGATCTCAGGACGTTTCTGACTATCGGTATGATAGGGACCGGCCTCTTCACCGCTCTCTTTGGGGTCGCATTCTGGGCGAATTTCCACAGCTTCTACTATTTCTTGGCGGTTCAGGTCTTAGCAGGGTGGTTTCAGTCGATAGGTTGGCCATGTGTGGTGGCCGTGCTCGGGAACTGGTTCGACAAGAAGAGAAGAGGAATGATTATGGGTGTTTGGAGTGCTCACACTTCGCTTGGTAACATCACAGGATCTCTGATCGCATCCAGACTGCTTAGATATGGGTGGGGTTGGTCATTTCTTGGACCGGCTTTGCTCATGACGTTTCTTGGGATCGTTGTTTACCTTTTCTTGCCTGTGAACCCTCCAACCGTTGGTGCTGAGAGAGATGGAACTGAAGTTGACTCCACAATGAGGCTTGGTGACACAATTACAGAAAGCTTATTGAGCTCAAGAATGGGTACTGGATTGGATAGAAAAGCAATCGGGTTCATGGCCGCTTGGAAAATCCCAGGTGTTGCTCCTTTCGCCTTCTGTCTCTTCTTCACCAAGTTGGTCTCATACACTTTCCTCTACTGGCTTCCTTTCTACGTTAGCCACAACAGTATGTTTCTAATCATCTCTCCTTCCTTTATTTAACCTCTAGAGTTGTAAGTCTTGATATAATGTAACAACATGATGCAGTGATCGGAGGAGAGTACCTTTCTGAGGAGACATCAGGAAATTTGTCGACACTGTTTGATGTTGGAGGCGTGGTTGGTGGAATCTTAGCCGGATACATCTCTGATCAACTTGACGGCAGAGCCATCACAGCAGCAGGATTCATCTACTTGGCAATCCCAGCTCTTTTCCTCTACAGAGTCTACGGACATATCTCAATGACCATCAATGTCATCCTTATGTTCACATCAGGAGTCTTCGTCAATGGACCTTTTGCTCTCATTACAACAGCAGTCTCAGCTGATCTCGGGACACACAAATCTCTTAAAGGCAATGCCAGGGCTTTGGCTACAGTCACAGCTATTATAGACGGCACAGGATCCGTAGGTGCTGCGATTGGACCAGTCCTCACTGGTTACATCTCTGCAATTAGCTGGGACGCAGTGTTTTATATGTTGATGACTGCAGCTTTGATCTCTGGATTGTTGCTCACTAAGCTTATTGTAGCAGAAGTGAAGGCTATATTGTTTGGATCATCTGATGAAGAAGATGAAGTGGCTGCATCATCATCATCACCAGCTAACAGAGCTCCCATTGATGTCCTCCTTTGAGTGTTACTTTGACAATTTCACAAGTCTTTTTGTTTGTTGTTGGTTCCTTTTTACATTGGAGATGGTCTAAGGTTTGAATGAGAATAAAAATTACCTAATTTCGATTGTTCTCTGAATTCACAATCCCCACACACAAAATTTAGCTGAAAATTCAAGCAATTGGAGAAAAGAATCTTCATTTGGTTCTATTTGATTGTCTATGAATTTACAATCCAACATATAAACCCTTAAAAAGTAGCAAAATTATCAAGAGAAAAAAAGAAAGAAAGAAAGTGACAATAAAGATTTCGCCGGAGAAGCTGCAAGTGGAATCTCTCAGACGTCGTCTCTACTTTTGGGTGGTTTGCGATATTTCTCCTCAGCTTGCTTGGCCATTGAAACGGCGCAGTTTGCAACCTGTTTGATGTTAAGAACGTTGTAGTTCTGAGCGACGTAGATCCCGCATACTGTTCCACAGATGAAAGAGAAGCTGCTCCTTATTATTCCCATCTTCTTCTCCGACTCCGATCGGAAGAATTAGGGTTTTTGAATTGGAGAGATTGATCGGAGACTCGACGATCTAAACGAAAGCGAAATCAGCAAAAGTCAAACCAGTTGAAAGAATCGAATATTCATTAGTGGGCCTGTTGGGATCTTGGCCCAATAAAGCTTAAACTTACATGGACTCATATTTTTTGGTCCATACCAAATTTTTTTTCTTGTGCATTTCTTTTTTCTTCAATCTTTAGAAGATTTTTTGATTAATGGAGTCATATTCAAATAAGTTGGTGTGTCAAAATCAAATTATAGTTGTTTTTCTTGAACATTACTATAAAAAATGTTCAGAAAAACAATATAAGTCGAGGCTGTGGTTTCACCCAAACCATGTATAACATGTGTTAAATAGAATTTTGACGTTATATAACTTTTTCCCGAAAACATAATTGTCGAAAATTAACCTTAGAAATAAATAAAAACATTTGTTGACCGTATCACATTATTTTCTTATTATTTTTTTAATAATACTTTTTCTTCGAGGAAGAAGATATCGATTTTTGCTCTTTCTACTTTTCGTTTCTCTTGATCGAGAGAAAAGACAGAGAGGCACGGTGGCACGGTGCTTTAGAGAATTCTCCAAGCGACAGCTTCACGGATTTAGATTTTTCAGAGATTCGATCGGTTTCTACAGCTTGATATCTTTGCTGGTATCTGCATTTCCTCCGCTGATTTATTCGATCCATTTTTCCCAGTTTCTTCGATTTTAGATATTTTTATTTATGTTTCTTAATAGTTTCAACCTGTGAAATTCTCAGATCATATATTTTTTGTGGGTCAATTTTGTATTTTGGTCCTCTATGTAGCATTTTTAGCTTCTGTACGCATCCAATTTCACCTGTGGGAATATAAATCAATCTGAAAGAATACAACTTTTGGTTTTCCGCTGCTGTGGAGCTCAATTTTTTGTAGATTCTGCAAACAAAAAAATCTTCTTCTTTTTTTTTTTGATGAAAATGTTCAATTTTTTTTTTAATTATAAATTGTATATTTTCCATGAACTCTCCCACCGAGTTGAATTGTGATTACGGTTCATTGTTGGGTCGCTTGGCTTGTGGTTGTTTGTCTCTTCCAAGTCTTAATACTGATGAGAGATCATGTTGCTGCAGGTGGCATCATGTTAATATGATTAAATGAGATTCTGGGGATTAAGTTTAAGTGGGAAGGCTGTTATAGTTCTTAATGGGGATAAAGTACTTGCCGATTTCGGTAGCATCAACAGCTCTGAGCTTTGTGGGACTTCAAGTCTGGACAGAGTTGTGTCTGGATAGACTTAGAGCTGATGGCCTGATAGCCAAGAACATTTCTTTAGGAGACTCTGAGCATGCGCTTGAGCTGCTTCTCGGTTCTTACTTCACGATTGCGCTGCTGACAAATTTTGTGCTCAATGTGTATATTCTTCTGCTACTTTCTCTCAAGGTAAGAGTAACATTTTACTACCGGGATGCAAATATAAGCAATGATTTTTCTAATATTTAGCCTTCGTAGTAGAATTTATGTCATCGTAGGCTCCCTCTAAATCGATGAAATGTGTCTTTTCAAACTTCATTATGAATACTTCAAGCGATTAATACCTTTATAAAATTTCCTCATATTTTTTAGACTGCGCTTTTTTTTTTGCCTCATACACATAATCTACATTAGTCACTGGTACAGAGGTATCTCTTTAGTTGTTACTCTTATTCTTATTGGTTTCACTTACTGCTTTGGGAATTATATTTATGCGCTCAAAGTATCAGAATTCTCACCATTGATTTCTCTTCTGTTTAAAAGAGTCCAAGTTAGAATTTACAGTTCTTAGTTTGTTTACAAGTGAAAGCATTATCATGAGTTTTCACCTGCAAATAAAGTGTCGAACTCTCTTTTTGGCTAGTCGAATGTCTTGCATGAAAGAAAATTCAAGAAGATACAGCTTCATGCTGTTCGTTACCATAGTATTGTGCACATGCTTCTAGTATGTTGATTGTTTAATTGTTTCTGGAAATGTCTTATGCCCATTTTCTGTGGTTCTAATCCCTTTTAAAAATCGTCTGCAGACTCTATTTTTTGGAGATTTATATGGCGTTGAAACAAAAAAGTTGGTGGAGCGACTTGCCAATTACATCATATACAAGGTTGTTGCTCTTACTTTGATTTAAAACTAGACTGTGACATTCAATAACCTACATTCTGTGTTTTGTATAATAACCTACACTTTTGGTAGTTTTCATTACTTAATATCTTAACAGCTGCAGGAAAGATGAATGAAATATACTTATAATGGCAGAGTAACGAAAAAGAGAACAAAATAGATTTTGAGGCTTAAGTGAGGTCTTTACCTAGATAGATAATTCTACCACTTTTTCCCTTCATTTCTCTTGCACTTTGCATCTTTTTTTAATTTTTCCCTAATTTGAGTTATTGGCAGAGATCTGCATTTATTCTGGGTGTTAAAAGATTAAACCCTCTTTTAATCTTCCTGTCTCTAGGGTACATTTCTTCCACTGGTGATTCCCCCAACAATATTTCAGGGTGTACTGTGGACAGTTTGGTTGACTGTTCTATGCACTTTAAAGGTATGGAACACTAGTTGTATGAAATATTGGCGTTCTTGATTTACTATAAACAAAATTCTGAATTTCTTTTCTAGACAGCCTAATGTGTATCTTGCAATGTCATGTAGATGTTCCAAGCTTTGGCTAGAGACCGGCTTGAACGATTGAATGCATCTCCTTCTTCTACACCTTGGACATACTTTCGCGTGTATTCAGTGCTGTTCTTGGTTCTCTCTGTCGATATGTTGTGGTATTTCCTAAACCTTTTGGTTAAGTGCCAAATATTCAATTGCTGCACTTCTCTTTTATCTGTTTATGAACTTAAACTAGTAAGTCTTGTTTCCATTCTTGTTTCTTTCTGGACTCCATATATACTTCATACACAAAACTTAGGTTATGTGTATTAACAAAGAGGTAAAAAAATTAACCTGCATGGCCGATGCTCTTAATTTTTAGTGAAAATTGGGGCTCCTGGAAGTTGATCTTGATCCTATACATAAGACTTAATTTTCTTCTCAAACACTTCTGGTTATGTCAGAGGATCAGAGTAGAATGTTTTCGAGATTCACCCTTATCCGTCAAGAACAGTTTCATAAACTTCTTTCACTACATAGAGAAAGTACATAGCTTGCTTTGTGGGTGCAGTCCAGCTAGGAAATTCGACTGATTGGTTTCTGAAATAAAGTTTCTGTTCTAGTAACCAACTAGAAGTTCATGTCTGGATGATATTTTTAGTAAAAAAGATTTTTACTTTTTTTCCTCGAATGTTACAGGATAAAACTTTCCCTTATGACATACAATACGATTGGTTCCTCTGTGTATCTGTTGTTACTTTTTGAGCCATGCAGTATAGCTTTTGAGACCTTGCAGGTAATTAATTGGTAGCAATTGTCTTCTTCGTCCTACTTGTTGTCTTTCTTTTGTAGCCATGGTCAACAAAATATAGAGCTGATCGGATTGTTTTGCAGGCGCTGCTAATTCACGGGTTTCAGCTGCTTGATATGTGGATCAACCACTTAGCAGTCAACAACTCGGACTGCCAAAGTTCAAAGTTTCTCGATTCCATGACAGCAGGTCTTTTCTTTTCTGGTGTTATGCTATGGTTTCCTATTAGAGCCTGGGAATGCATTCCAGTTGATATTTTTGGTCTATTGGAACCTCACATCTCAAGATAAACTCTTACCCTTTGATAGGCTCACTGTTGGAATGGAAGGGCCTCCTCAACCGTAACCTTGGTTTCTTCCTGGACATGGCTACGTTGATAATGGCACTAGGTCATTATTTGCACATTTGGTGGCTGCATGGCATTGCCTTTCATCTGGTCGATGCAGTTTTGTTTCTCAACATACGTGTAAGTTTGTTAATTGACTTTCTTTAAAACAATGTCACTATCCCAGTTACTTAATACTAGGCACAGCATTCAATTGTTGTATCTTTTACCTGGCTTTCTGTTTGGTTTGGCAGGCATTGCTAAGTGCAATTTTGAAACGAATAAAAGGATACAATAAACTAAGAATAGCTCTGGGCGCACTCCATGCAGCCCTCCCTGATGCAACTTCTGAAGAGTTACGGGCATATGATGATGAATGTGCTATATGTCGGGTATGATTCTGATATAGAGTTATTTCCATAGACTTTTCAATACCTCAAACTCTTGGATACATTATGAATGGCAGGAACCTATGGCTAAGGCTAAAAGGCTTCACTGCAACCATCTTTTCCATCTTGGATGCCTGCGATCCTGGTGCGCTTAGCTAGATACCGACAGCCTTGTGTATTTATGACTGAAACTGCTGATCCTGATGATGTTTTGATGCTGGCAGGTTGGATCAAGGTCTAAATGAGGTTTATTCTTGTCCTACATGCCGTAAGCCTCTTTTTGTTGGTAGAACTGAAAGTGAGGTGATCCCTCGCACAGTGGAAGTCTCAGGCGATGAACAGTTAGCCCGTCAGCTTGAAAGACAAAATAATCCTGGTCATGCACTAGCCACTGGATTATTTCCTGCTGATATGCCAAATTCAGTCGAAAATGATCCTTCGAGGTTCAGTTCATTCTTTGTTCATGATTTTCTTATTGACTACATCAAAGTAACAATTTGCTTACAATCTAATGTTCCTTTTCCTTGACTCCTTGATCTTGGTACTGATTTACGAAATTTGCATTGCCTCAATATTTAAAATATATTATTAATAGCAAGGAATATTTTGGTCTGTGACGACCAATATTTGTGCATATTTCTTGGATTTGTTTTTCAAAAGTTGCATTACAAACTGGATTGTACAAGTTCTCATCCTTTTCTTTCAAAAATAGGAATTTAGGATTGGATCCAAGCTGGCTGCAGACATGGTCAGCTCAGGGTGTTGATGTCGCTGGTCCCTCTACCGCTCCCAGCTCTGTTGGATTGGGGCGGGTTCAGATGATGATGAGGCATCTTGCATCTGTTGGAGAAAGCTATGCTCAAACTGCACTTGACGATGCTGCTTGGAGTCTATGGCCGATGAACTCTTCGCAAGCATCCACTTCTTCTACTACCGTACCTCCTGGTACTGGTGGAAGGACAGGTGGTCTGCATCTGAGAACTGTATCAAACGTGACAATTGAAAGCTTGGCAAATATACTAGCTATGGCCGAGACAGTGAGGGAAGTCATGCCACATGTGCCCGATGAAATTATTTTCCAGGTAAGTTTAAGTTTAAGTTTATATTTGCACTGGACAGTTTAGATACAAAATTGTTCAGTTCTATGATTCTCGTGGCTTGATACTAGAACCTGTTGCATTTCAATTTCTTGCAGGACCTGCAGAGAACAAATTCTGTTGCTATCACAGTGAATAATCTTCTCCAGATGTGATGATAGTTTTTGTAAAAAAATACTGAGCACTTGGCTGCACTTCCATTTCAACCTTAGGTATAGATTAATGATTAGGACATATCCTCGTCCTTAAGTCTTACCCACCACCCAGCATATTCCAAGCTTCACCCGCTGTAAATAGAAGGCATTGTGCATTACCTTTTGCTATAGAGAAGAAGAGGCATTAGTGTATAGCTTCTGTTCGGATATTTACACAAGGTGATGATGCCTTGGTGATCTGGAGATATCTGGTCGCAGTCTGACCTCGGCTACAATCTCAAAGGAGAGTAACCAAGCTAATGCAGCAACTCTTTTGGCTGCTTCTGCAGCCTCTCCTGTATAAGAATGTGTAATTTAAAATAAAAAGAAGGAAATTGAAGAATCTACTGTTATTGATACAATAGCCTGTTATGTAGTATATATCTTATATATGTAAACTCAATTTTTTGCTTGAAAAACTTAAAAAGTATCCTCATGTTTCCTCTATCCCGGCTTTGATAGCTTAAATCTGAAGGTTTTCGTTTTTGGTTCCTGAAGGTTTTGCTAGATGAAATAACACATGTTAATTTAGTGTGTGTTTAGGTAGAAAACATGTATTTTCTCTTCTACCTATTTTAACAATTAGTCTGCATCTTATTTTGAAAAGAAAAAAAATCATCATCCAACCATTTCAATGTCAAGACTTAAGAGTTAAACATAGGGATATGTTCAGCACTGCTAGCTGAGTTATGGGGAATCTATTATGGGTTATACATAGCTTGGGAGCGAGGATTCAGGCGACTGGAGTTAGAAGTAGACTCGGAGATGATGGTCGGTTTTTATAAAACAAGGATTGATGATTCACATCCCCTGTCCTTCCTAGTACGTTTGTGCTATGGCTTCATTTCAAGGGACTGGATAGTCCGTATCACACATGTGTATAGGGAAGCTAATCGTCTAGCAGATAGATTAGCGAACTATGCGTTTTCTTTACCGTTGGGTTTTTACTTGTTAAATTCTAGAACAGATGCCGTGAATCACTTAGTATTGGAGGATGCTAGTGATTCTGCGATTTCACGTTGTGTTTGTAGTTTATTTTTTTTTATTAATAAATAGAGGGAGACTTTGTCAAAAAAAATGTTAAGACTTAAGAGTTCGTAATATATATATCCTCGATTGGAGGAAATTTAACTAGAAATCACCTATAAAAAATAAATTAAAGGCGGTCCGAATCCTGATGATATATTTTAGCTTTAGATCTCCTCGATGTGATCCATTATGGTCTATGGACTAAAGAGATAGGATAATCTGTGAAAAAAAAAAGAAAATTAATATACATGAAAAACACATAATTGTTTGTAGGTTCACCGAATTGGATAGTAAAATTTTGTGTGAATTTAAATAGAAGTTAAAAATCTGCTAAGAAATTCCTAATAAAAAGAATAACTTAACTGTTGCCGTGAAGAAAGAGTTTTGAACAAATCCTAATTTAAATATATGCTATAGTTGGTTTTCAAAACCATAACCATTTCGATTATATTACATTTATATATAATCAATCAATATAGAAGTATTTTGTTGGTACTTTTAACGCAACTTCAAGCAAAAAAGATAGTGAACAGATTGTTTCTTTCGAAGAAAGCAACTTTCTTTTTTTCCATGTTATGGCAAAAGAGAACATTGTATCTATATATATATTTTAAACCATTGCAGTATATTTTAATACGCTTCTAGACATCTAGTTAGTTGAGTAAATTTTATATACTTTTTTAAATAAACAGATTGTATTGTATGTATACTCTTACTCCCTTCTAGTAAGTTTAGGATCCACACCAAAGTTTGCAGATTAATATGTCACACTCTTGTGATATGTATTTTATCATCATCAAAACATAGTTGGTGAAACTAATCATAACGTTAAACATAGTAAAAGTGCTAAATTCATCTATAAGACATGAAATCCAATACATATATGTCTCACATACTGTATAGGATTCACAACTATTAACATAATGCAACATATGGAGAAACTCTGGGAAAAAAAAGAAAAGAAAATATGCAGAATTTTTTTTATAATAACTTAATAAGCATTAGTATTTATAATTACCACATAGAAAAGCATTATAGATCAGTTATATATTTGGAGAAATTCAATACTCCCACATTCTTCTGCGCATGTTTCCAGGTCGTCTCCTCAATCCTTGCATTTCAACTTTCATTTTTATTTTCTCACTGATGTATACAATTTACAAACAGCGTCTAGTTTATTGCTTTATACTCAGTAAAAACACGACAAATTGGTTTTGTTTGTTTTGTAACAAAAGATATATCGCTTGATTTAATTTACTAATCGCAAAATCAATAACAGCTAATTTTGATTGTACCACTACCTTTTTTTCTTCTAAATACTATTGTTTACTAGTTTCCCTTTCCACTAAAAAAACATTTAACTGTTGTGTAACTAATCCAATCTAAGGGGTATAAAATGACTAAAAATACTTAAAAGAGCTTTTCTAGAATTGGGCCGAAGATGAGATTTTTTGTGCAAATTTTTCCATTCGTGTACACATGAAAAAAATAGAAAACTTGCAAATGAAAACAAATAATAAAAAAGTCCCGTATCCCTCATTTTCCTCAGTCTTGTAAGAAATTCAAAAACCCACACTGACACTTTAACACATTGCTTCGCCTTCTCTACCGTTTCGATTTCTCCATTATTATGTCAAATCCTTAGCTTTCTCATCACCAAGACGATTAAAAAAAACGCAACTTTATGGCGGCTTCTGGTTCTGTGTTCGCGTCCTTCCTCATTTGCTTCTTCGCTCTTCTCTCCAGCGTATCTCTCGCGGCGGACCCTTTCGTCTCCTACGACTTCAGAGTTTCTTACATCACCGCTTCTCCCCTCGGCGTTCCTCAACAGGTTCTGTTTCTTTCTCGCTTAAATTTCTTACCTTTTTCCCGGAAATTTCCAGTTCGGTGTTTTTTTTGTTCTTCTCTAATAAAGCTTCCTGCTTTCAATTAAGCTATTTATTTGCGTTTTGTAATGCTCTCGGTTTCTCAGTTTTCTGGAACTTGGTATCGTACCTCTGGATCTATAGTGTGTTTGAGGTAGCTATCATAAGCTTTTGGGTTGTTTGGTCTAATATCGAACCTGGTAAATGCTTAGAGGGTCACTGGAGTCAGGTTGATTTAAACTCATTACATGGGTTTAGGTACTCTCAATTAATGGTTCTTGTTATTTGAAAATGTTGATTTGGTCTAAAAAGATTGATTTTTTTTTTGGATATGTGTTAGTCTTCTTTGATTTGGTGTTAACTTTGTATATTATATTTGATCCGAATTCAGGTTATAGCTGTCAATGGGCAATTTCCAGGACCTCTGCTTAATGCTACTACCAACTACAATGTTGTTGTTAACGTCTTCAATCATTTGGATGAGCCTCTCCTTCTGACTTGGTGAGACCATGAGCTGTCTCTTTTTACCTCCTTATTCACATAGTTTCTGAAGACTAATATATATATATATATATATATATATGCTTCTTGAGTTCTTCCATTTGTGTGTTGGAATAGGCCTGGCATCCAAATGCGGCGTAACTCGTGGCAAGACGGTGTTCTTGGCACAAACTGCCCAATTCCTCCTAGATGGAACTTTACTTACCAATTTCAAGTGAAGGATCAAATTGGAAGCTTTTTCTACTCCCCTTCACTCAACTTTCAGAGAGCATCTGGTGGTTTTGGTCCAATCGTGATTAATAACCGGGACATTATTCCTATCCCTTTCCCACAGCCTGACGGCGAACTCATCTTAATTATTGGTGATTGGTACACTCAGGACCATAAAGTATGTGATCATCACTTCGGTTTATTTTCTTTTTCTGCATTTGGTTATCAGTACCTTAAACACTGTTGCTTCTCAGGCGTTAAGGAAAATACTTGACTCTGGGAAAGAACTTGGGATGCCAGATGGAGTTCTCATCAATGGGAAGGGTCCTTACAAGTACAACAGTAGTGTACCTGATGGAATTGATTACTCAACCTTTAATGTTGAACCAGGTACCTTTGTTGGGAGTTTCTGAGGATTTTGCTTTCACTTTCTCTCATGAGACCTATAAATCTTCTCATGTGACTTTCTTTTGCATCCGAGTAACATTTTTGTTTGACGAGTTGCCTGCGTTGGGTCTCCAATCTCAGTTAGTTGTGTTGTCTTAAGATTTTCTTTTTCCTTATTCACTTATAGCTCTTAACACATGAGTACCTGTTGCCTGTAGTCGAACATCTTGTAAAGATGGTACTTCAAAAGTCCACATTTTCAATCTTTAGGAGAAGATTTATCGAGATTCGTCCTTTTTCATTTTGCTATTATGCTATAATAGTGGTGTTATATTTTGCAGGAAAAACATACAGAATCCGTGTTCACAATGTTGGGATTTCAACAAGCTTGAACTTCAGGATTCAGAACCACAATTTGCTTTTGGTAGAAACCGAGGGTCACTATACCTCACAGGCGAACTTTACCGATTTTGATATTCATGTAGGACAATCTTATTCTTTCTTGGTAACCATGGACCAAGACGCCACAAGTGACTACTACATTGTTGCCAGTGCTAGATTTGTGAATGAAACAGTGTGGCAAAGAGTCAGAGGTGTTGCCATTCTCCATTATTCTAATTCCAAAGGACCTGCTTCAGGTCCTCTACCAGTTCCAAAAACAGATGTTTCTAGCCCGTGGTCAGCAATGAATCAGCCGAGGGCCATCAGGTTTGTTTTCAATAATTTTCTTGAAGCAAGTGCACATAAATGTTCCCCTTGTTGCTACAACAAAATTTTGTTCCAATGAAGCTGACTCTTTTGATATTTCAGGCAAAACACATCTGCTAGTGGAGCTCGTCCAAATCCGCAGGGATCATTTCACTACGGTCAAATAAACATCACTAACACATACATTTTGAGAAGTTTGCCTCCAACAACAATTAACGGGTCACTTCGTGCTACACTTAATGGGATTTCATTTGTGAATCCAAGCACTCCAGTGAGGCTTGCTGATCGCAATAAAGTGAAAGGAGATTATAAGCTGGACTTCCCTGACAGACCTTTTGATAGACCTCCTCGTTTGGACAGATCTATGATCAACGCAACATACAAGGGCTTTATACAAGTTGTTTTCCAGAACAATGACACCAAGATGCAGAGCTTCCATGTGAATGGCTATTCATTTTTTGTTGTTGGGTAAGAGAAACCATGACAACTTGTCATCTATTCTTGTTCCTCCTTTTAATATCTATCAAAAATCGATGTTGATGTATCATTTTATCCAGGATGGACTTTGGTATTTGGTCAGAAGACAAAAAGGGTTCATACAACAACTGGGATGCCATATCAAGAAGCACAATAGAGGTTCATACAACTTTAGCATCACTCAAGTTACTCTGGTCTGCAAGTTTTCTGAATGGTTTTCTTGTAACTTAGGTATACCCAGGGGGATGGGCGGCTGTACTTATTTCCCTTGATAATGTCGGAGTTTGGAACATTCGAGTAGAGAATCTTGACAGATGGTATCTTGGTGAAGAAACTTATATGCGGATCACAAACCCCGAGGAGGATGGAAAGACAGAAATGGATCCCCCTGAAAATGTCCTTTACTGTGGTGCCCTTAAGAACTTACAGAAGTATTCATCTGAAACTTTTCTTCTCTCTCTTTCTCTCTTGATGTGCCTTTAGATGATGAGAATCTTAACACTCTTCACTGTGATTGTTGCAGGGAACAACACCACTCAGCTGCAACATCTATATTATTAAATAGACACTTGAAGCTAATGTTAGTGGCATTGCTCACTTTGGTTTTCACATTTTGCTGAGCCTTTTACATATTTGCGTTGATCCAGCCAGGGAAGTAAAGTTCTCCGGTTTGTATCCCCCACTAGTTCGGCTGTAGACTGTAGTATTCCTTCACATGGATCTGTAAAACTCTTGCTCCTCTTGCGTTGTTTTAGGTCAAATTGTTTTAGAATCATGTTTCTTGTTCTTTGTTACCACCACTCTTTCTCAATTGTAATGAAAAAGTTTGTTTGTTTTTTTTTTGCCTTTTAAAACCATCCTTCATGTTTCTCGTGGGCTGAAACCTTAATGGGCCAATTTTAATGAATTCGTTGATAAAAAAAAAACAATTATGAAAATTTGATATGTAGGAATTTGGCTACCTTTGTAGCCTCTCACGTGATCGTTTAATTGTTGGATTCTTCATATGATTCGATAAAATATGATGATTGTTGAAAATTACAATTTCTCCGTTTGTGCTGATTAATATATTTTTTTAATTATGAATTATGTGCAAATTCCAGCCATTATACACCTATTAAAACCGGAGATAATTTGCATATCAATTCTTATGTATAATGTACATGATACGTCGATCTGTCTTTCTTAATAATTTGAGAAAGAAGATGATTAATTATTAATACTATCTTGACTAAAAAAATAAGTTGATGTTTCTCCGAAACTAGAGATCTGGTCCACGTTCATATTACATGGTCACGTGCCACCTTTGCCTTAAACACTGGAATGATAATCTTTATATTTTGTTTGCTATATTATTTTTTAGACGCCCAGGTTTTTCAAATTAATTATTATAAACAGATCAAGAGTCGGTCATATATTTTGAAACGGCCATATTTTGCAAATTATGATTGTTTACACTTTACAGCATAATGATTAGAGGGAAACGAAACTGACATATATAAGTGGTTAATGATCGGAGATAAATGGAACACACAGAATGAGATGTCACATGGTTCGAATAATAAATTAAAATAACATACAAACTAGCTTATTATATATATATATATATATATATATACATACACATACTACATAGTTTCACAACTCGCCAAAAGTTTGCATTTTTTATATTCTCTCTCAAACCCGAAACTACAAAAACCCACAAAACATGTCGCGTTTCGTGATATTTTCTCTAACTCTCATCATTTTCATCAACTCATCAAGCTTTCCAAAAACCGCAGCCACCCCATCAGCCAAATACCAAAACTACACAACGTACATTAAAAAGGCATGCAACTCGACAACATACCCTACAATGTGCTACAGCTCATTATCCTCCTACTCATCCACCATCAAATCCGACCCTATCAAACTTTGCACAACATCGCTCAACCTCAACGTCAAATGTGCCAAAAATGCTACATTAGTCGTCTCTAACCTTCTCAAAAAGGCAAAATCCGTCAAAGGCCCTGAGGTTCCGATCCTCAAGGACTGCGTGGATGAGATAAAGGATACTGTCGACGAGCTCAAGCAAGCAATCGCCGAGATGAAGTATGTAAGAAGCGGAGGAAAATCTACAGAGGAGCATTTAAAGAACGTGAGGACGTGGGTGAGCTCGGCGTTGACGGACGAGGGCACGTGTACTGACGGGTTCGAGGGAAGGAAAGTGAGTGTGGAGACGAAGAAGAAGGTAAAGAAGGCTATTTCTGAGCTTTCAAGAACTACAAGCAATACTTTAGCCCTTCTTACTAACTATTTAAGTTATTGAATTATTCATTATACTCACCTCTCTTTTGCATGTGCATGTGTACGTTTTTTTCCCAACAAAATGCATTATAAAGTGATGATAACATGCATTATCACAAATCAGTAAGGGGGGTGTAGTGAACTGAATATTTGGAGAGATTTGAGTTTTAATGAGTTTTTACATAATTTGGTGAAATTTTGGTGAATTAAGAATTTTGTTATTAAATTTTCGGAAATCTCACATAAAACCATGGGATTTAGGTCTTTGTATTTTTAACTAAAAATCCCCTCAAATCTCACCTGAAACTTTTAAATCAAATCCTAATCATGTTTTCAATAACAGTGGATTTGAGGGTATAATTTAAAATTATTAATCCAATAACACTGAATTTTAAAAGATATTTTAAAATTCATGTTTCAATAACACATGATTTGTAATTAAAACTCTAATCTCTCCAAATACTCATTCCAATACACCCCCTAAGCTACGTTTAATTTTGGCATAATTAGTAATATAAATTTCAAGTTTTTTTTTTCTCCGTTAAAGGCCTTAAATAAATTTAAAATTTTCGAATTTATACAATGTGTAACAATTTAAAATTAATTCTAACATTTTAGGCAGTAAAGCCTGATCTCAGATCAAAGATCGCATACTTACACTACCTGGGAAATGTTTTAGAGTGAGCTATGAAAATAGTCAGAATCCATTTCGAATGATTCAGAAGTACTTTTGAAGTTTTTTCATTGTTGTTTTTGAACAATACTTGGGTTCACCCCTAGTGGTGAACCCCTTTATTCACCTCCTCTTTCTTTAACCAATCAAAATATGTCATGTAATATTATCATTAATTATTCTTTCTAAATCTAATCAATTAATTATTAATCATTATTTCTAAATATAATCAATTAAAATATGTCAATTAAAATTATATTTAAACTAAAATTATAATTAAACAAATGAAATAAATAAAATAAATTAAGAAAATCCATCCAATAAGATTATTCACGTAATATTATATTTAACAAAAAATAATAAATTAAAACTAAATAAATAAAACATATAAAACTATACCCTAAAAGATACAACTCAGCGAACCCAAGGGTTAAATTTTTTAATTTTTTAATTTGTTTTATTTATTATTTAAATAAAAATAATAGATTAAAATTAAATAAATAAAACATATAAACTATACCCTAAGGGATACAACTCGGCGAACCCAAAGACTAAAAATTTTACAATATTTAATTTGTTTTATTTATTTAGTTTTAATTTATTATTTAAATAAAAATAATAATTAAAACTAAATAAATAAAACATATAAAAATATATACCTTAAAGGATATAGTTCAGCGAACCCAATGGTTAAATTTTTTTAAAATTTTTTTTTAATTTGTTTAGTTTTAATTTATTATTTTTGTTAAATATAATATTATGTGAATAATCTTATTAGGTGAATTTTCTTAATTTATTTAATTTATTTCATTTGTTTAATTATAATTTAATTTATTATTTTTGTTTAAATATAATTTGAATGGACATATCTTTATTGATTATATTTAAAAAGAGTGATAAATGATTAATTGATTAGATATAAAAAAAGTAATTAATGATAATATTACATGGTATATTTTGATTGGTTAGAGAAAAAGGAGGTGAACAAAGAGATTCACCACTAGGGGTGAACCCAAGTATTTTCCGTTGTTTTTTTGGGTCAACTTTTGAAGTTTTTTCTTAATATTTCTTCCAAATGCGTCATTAAGTTTTTTCTTATGTTTTTTGGTATATTTTTAGTTATAACTAAAAAAATTCTAGTTAGTTATGGCAGATGAACATCAAAGATGACTTGAGAGAGGTTTAAAAGAGGGTGTTGCAAATACTCCATGACAAACAAATCTATAATTCATCAATCAAAATCAACATCACCAGCTTTAAACTATGAAGACCGTATACAATAAATGACAAGAGAAACTGATATAAGTTGGAACCAAAACCAAAGTGCATTTCTTCAAAACCCAATAGACACCAAATCCAAGAGGAAAACTCTGGCCCCAAGACCAACCCTGTATTTTTACCTTTGAAATGTTCTCAATGTTTGGAAGCAAAGTCGTTGATCAGAGCCAAGGCATTGCTCGTGTCTTGCGCCACACGCACTATGTGTGTTCTGATTGAGCTTTTCAGCTCCCCATCCATGGCTTTCCCTCCAAACCCATCAAGACACGTGGTCTCATCTGTCAGAGCCGCACTTGTCCACGTCCGGACATTGCTCAGACAGAACCAGAACTCTTCTCCGCTCTCACCATCTTCCAGACGCTTCAGTTCCTTCAGCGACTTGCTCAACCTGTCAACAGTATCTCCCATCTCCTCTACACAGTCCAATACAGCCTCGTGCTGCCTCTTTGTGATTCCCTCATAGTCAGTCATCTCTGAGACATAGGTTTTGGCTGACTTTGCACGGGCCATGCTAACGGCAAGTGCTGTCTCGGCGAGCTTAAGTGGCTGCTTCTTGATCTCGCTTGCATATGAAGACAGAGACTGGAAGCATAGGTCCGGGTAAGACGTTGTCTGACAAGAGGTTTTAATGAACTCTGTATCC